>BPLR01018109.1:0-87531 GCA_021605095.1 Caerostris extrusa | reverse complement strand
TGTGGTGCTCCATATTAGGATGTATCGCATTCAGCTCATATGTAATGCTTGCTTGAAATGGGACGTGCCCTATCTTGATGCATCGGATTCAACTCATACATAATGCTTGCTTGGAAATGTTACGCATCCTATCTGATGCATCGGATTTAACGCATCACGATGTATGTTCGATATGTGACGCTCCATATTATGATGCATCGCATTCAGTTCATCATATGTAATGCTTGCTTGGAAATTTGACGCTCCTATTTTGATGCATAGCATTCAACTCATCATATATGTTTGAAAATGGGACGTCCATATTTTAATGCATGAATTTTTGCCAAATTTTTACAAAAAAATATCCCTATGTATATTTTAATTTTCATGTTTGTCAACTATTCAATAACATAATCACAGTATGAATTATATAATTTTCAAAACCCGAATTTCTTATAATTAAAATTTATTTTGAAAGCGATAAGTGGAAATTATTGTCCCATTGTCGAGATAATCTTAATCATAAAATGAAGATTTATGATCTTTGTTTTGTGTACAATAGAAGGAAATCTTCTTTTCTAAGATTGTCTCTTGATAGGATGATTGAAAGAGACGTGCATTTTGTTTTACTTTTGAAATTATTTTTTTTTATGAATTCAAGGATACTTCATACAATATAATTCACTTTTTTTTCCTTCTAGGTACAAAATATTATTCAAATTCCATAACGAGTCAACATACTTTTATTAAAAAGCTTTTACTTTCATTAAAAATGTTTAATCAAATTAATTTATTAGGCATTAAATAAGATAATAAATGGAGTTTCTCTTAGAGATTCCATTCCAAACTAAATGATGTTGAAATACTTGTGTAAAAATAAATATTTTCTGTAAAGACTTTTTTTCCTCATACAAATTTATCATTATTTTGAATCAAGCCTACATATTCTGGTGTGATTGAATAGTTTCTGTTCTCAAGCGGCATTGCAAACTTAACAATAAAAACCAGTGTGGCATTCAACGAACGAAAATACTTTCTACAATCAAAGCGGACAACTTTATACTATATCCTCACCCTTTTAAATTTATTCAAATGGCTATCAAGTTTCGAACATGATGGGGATATTCTTTGAGTTTAACTATGGTAACCTAAAAGAATTGACGATATATTACGGGTTGCACCATTGGCGACTTCTTCAGAGGTACAGGTGTCTAGGATTAAACTAGGACTAAACTTATTATATCAAAATTTAGATAAAAAAATGTTCTTTTTTTATCTAAATTTTGATATAATAAGTGGTTATAACGATTAACAATAGATATAATTTCTAACTGCCTGCATATGCGTGTCAAAAGGAAAAAACGGGTAAAGTGGCTACCAGGAGCATGAGTGTCGATAAGAGACGATTATCTGAGTTATCAGAATCGCCATCGGGATTTCCTCGTTTTTGAAAGCCGTCAGCGTTTTACGATTAAGATCATTTTTTCCTCAAATGGCGAACGAATAAAGTCATTAATTTTAATTTAGAGAGTGTAATAAGAGAGTTAATTTTAATATATTAAAGTAATGTAATTTAAAGGCGGTTGTATTTTACCTATCATCAATTTTTACATGCAAATCATCTTTAAACATGAAGTTTAACATGCAAATCATCTTTAACCTAAAATAACGATACAATTTTTTTTAAATCTATGAAACAAAATTTGTGGTTGTACTTCATCGTTTAGTATGTGTTATTTATTTTTTTTATTTATTTTGCGTCAGCCTGTCTGTGAACAGTAAAACATCTTAAAAAACAAGCAATATATAAAAAAAAATTGTTTAAGTCAATTCCTACTTTTTTTTTTTCTATGTTGAAGAAAGTCCTTTATGAATAATTTTCATTCAATTTTTTATGTTTATCTGGCGCCATCTATGGGTAGATACATGCAACTTAAATCTAAAAAAAAAACTAAAATTAATTAATTTAATTTAATAACTGAATTTATATTTGAGAAAACTGTATTAACATCCAGTGTCATCCATTACAAGTTGAAAAAAATTTATTTGAACTCGAGTGGATGAATAACAAGTATTCTATGAACGATTGAAAATTTGAACAAGATATATATAGGGAGAGTGTGAGCTAATAGAAGGAATTAAAAAAATAACTTCAAAGAAGTATGTTTGGATTTAACGCGTCCTTGAAGAGTCGCCAAATTGGCGAAAAACAAAATTTGGTTATTTCTTAACCAATATGAATCCAATTTAAAAAAAAATAATCAGTTAATGTAGGCTTTGCATTAAAAGTACCCTCGCCAATTTTGGTAAAATTTGGATGTAAATGGATATCACGCAAAAGCAGACACACAGATACAACAACTTTGATATATATATATGATTAAATTATATAACTATTAATATTTTCTCATTTAAATTCTTTTTAAAATACACTAGCTACTTCTAAAGTCTTAATGAGCAATTAAAAAGAATTCCGGACTGTCTACATTACTTATAGTATATAGGTATAAAAACGATGCGAAGATGTCCTGGAGATTTTGGAACAAAAGAAACCCATCACTTGATTCTTCTCGACCGGAAACCGTGGAAAAAAAAAAAGGGGTTACGAATAGATAAAACGGAAGTGGATTGATAAAGAATAGTTAGTGGAACTATTTCTGCGACATTTTTAAGTAGAGCTGATATCGATTCATTATTATATCTGGAATGCATCGGACTGTAATGCAAACACATAAATCTTATAGTATTTCCTGTAATAGTATTCGCACTCGAAAATAATCTTTATTTATTTACTGATTTAATATCCAAATTGATATTAATAGTTTTGGAAACAGTCATCAAACACAACAATATTTACTTATATGTTGTACACTATGTTCTAAAGTTAAGCAAAATAAACGCTCATTTTTTTTTAATGTTTAAAATTCGTGAAAAACATTTAATGAATATTTAATGAAAATTTTGAATGCAGCAAAGAAATAAAATATCTTTTTCCAAGAATGGTACTTTGATTTTCGTCATTCGCGACTCCTAGCAAATTCAACGCTTCTCAGGATATACAAGGATAGAATCCTTGCTTTCACTATACTTTTAATTGTGAAATATTAAATCAGAGAAAATACAGTAGTAATTACACAGCATTTACTTGGTATATTGAAGAAAACTCTAAAATCTAAATTTTCAAAACTTTGCTAATGCCTTCATCGGTCTTTCATGTCTAATGAAAATTTCAAACTTCTGAGAAATAGTGTTAAAATAAAATGGCCATTATGTTTCGATAATACAATCACTAACAGTGACTGCTTTAGCCGCAATCCAAGTAAGTGTTGAGAAATTTTCTCATCACTGAGATTTGATTTGGTTTGTCACTCTACGGTCATTTTTTGCCAGACTAATTAGATCAGAACCACTCACAAACATCCATGCCATCTTCAGGATACGAACCTGAAACCTGTAGTAGCAAAGGCTAGAGCGATGGCCAATTGGCGATCATCATCACCAAGGCCTATCAAAATCCATCTTGAATCCTCCATGAAGGAAGGTCTTATAAAAACTATTCTGTTCTTAAAAAATATTATTTAATGCATTACCAATGAAGCATCTTGGTGCTTAAAATGTAGAATTTTCTTCTTCTTGTCTTCAAGTATTCTATAACACTTTAGTACCTGTTCGTTGGGTATCATTATATTTATGGGACCCATGTATTTTTTGTAAGCACTTTGAGAGTAGGAGGATGTCTATTAAATGAGTGCAAATACTACACCTTTATAGTTGTAAAAAAATTGTTTGTTATGCAAAAACTGTTTTTATATATTCACGAATTCAATAAAAGTCATTAAATTCATTTCACACATTCTTCTAAACCCATTAGTAAGGATTGTTGCACATAAAATTACTGTAAAGGCTCTGGAGTCGTGGAATGATAGGAGTTGAGAGTCAATATAAAAATTTGATTCGAGTATTTTTTGGCCGAGTTCCCATAACTTATTGTTTCTTTTTTCTCACTTCTTTTTTTCTTTTTCAATGGCTCGACAGCCCCAAGGTGGCCAAGGCCATTTGCCTACTGGCAGATTTCGAGATGAGATATGCTTTCTTTTTACGGGGTAATGTTGTCAGCCTTAGACCCAACGCTCTGCAATCGTATATTAGACCGTGACTTGTGGTTTAAAGTGGATTCCATACCGTTACAAACATCCATGGCACCGCGTGGACTAGAACCCGAAACCCGGGGCACCAAGCACCAGAGCGCTAGTTACTCGGTTTTTCTCACTTAGAATATTATTATTTTGATAAAATCGCTTACTATTAAATTTTCTTAAATCTAAAAATTCTCTTCTAATTATTTTCATATAAATTTTCATAAAATTCTTTTGCCAACAATTAATAAAACAAGAACACTTTGATATACTTCATCAACTGTTTCTAATTAATACAGGAATCGGCTTTTTGATTTTATTACCATGGGCTTACCGCCATCTTTTTTGTTAAGTACTTTAAATACAAAACTATTTCTATCCATTTAACGTTTTTAATCTGCCTTTTTTCCCCTACAAAACTTTTCTTCTTCGTCTAAACTGCAGGAAATTGTGTCTCTGGCGACATTGGACAAGAAAAAAAGAATCCCATTTCCTTGTACATCATTTCCCTGTCCGCTTTTGTCGAGCTAAAAGATTTTACCTGCTTACAGATGTCAAGGTTTCCCAAATCAATGTAAAAAAAATTGGAGAATAGCAACAAATGTGTGTAATGGTCTCTAGCCAAGCGCGACGCGTCGCATTTTTTAAAATGATCAGGCAGTTAAGGTCTGCTGGTTTTGTGTCGTCTTCGGAGACTTTTGACTTTTTTGTAATTTAAACTTCCCGTTCAATCCGATTACACCTTACCCTAACTACTTAGGGATGGTTACACTAGATTAGGTAGCGTTACTTTAAAAGGGTGGGCTTAGCGTGTTTGCTTTCTGAAGATCTCATAATAATTACATGAATTGAAATAGAAATGCCTCTTGGGTGGAATTTTCATGGAGAACCACTGATGCCTGTGGTGGATCTCTGAATGCGATGATTTGGTTTTTCGCTCTACGGTCATCTTGTGCACACGAGGGCTAAATAGACAGGGATCTACAGTTTAAAGTGGATTCTGAACCCCTCGCAAACATCCATGCCACCACCAGGATTGGAACCTGGAGCCTGTGGTACCGAAGAACTGCTAGCCACTTGGCCACCAGGCCGCCTCTGAATTCGGTGAGCCAGATGTGAAACGAAATGAAAAACTCTACTGGGGAGGGGTCCAGTAAATCCAATAGCCAGGATGTCTTTCTGTTGAATTTGAGGTGGAGGACAGGAATGTTGAAAATGCATGGGATTAACAGTTTGGATCATACATGATCCTCATGGGATCATACACCTCACGTGACTTTTACAATCGCCACTGTCCATTGTCAGGAGTGGCGTGATGGCTTAGTCACTCTGCCATTCATCTGTGTGGGACGGGTCACTTTGTCTACTTGCGTTACAGGGGCAAAATTATCTTGTATTACATTGTGGAATAGTAAGTGTACTGTAGTCATTTAGAATGAGTTTTAGGTATTTGTTTTTGGGTTTTGTAGTTTAACATTTACGATGATAGTTTGGCGACACTTTTACTGTTGGCTACTACTACTCTATGCTGTTAGCGCTATTGGTTCCACAGGCTCCAGGTTTGAACCCTGGTGGGGGCATGGATGTTTGTGAGTGGTTCGGAATCCACTTTAAACTGTAGGTCCAGGTCTCATTAGCACAAGATGACCGTAGAACGGCAAACCAAATTATGTCAGCCAAAGAAATTAAAGAATGTACTACCTTACAACGATTTTGAAAAAGAACGGTTCATGTTTTTATCTATCAATAAATGTAAATTTATTTTTCTAAATATTTGGCTTTTATCTTCTATCTAATAAATCCCCGCCCCCCAAAAAATGATTAAGAAAATAAAATACTCCTTCATATGAACTTTTTGTAACGTTTTATTCCATTTCCTACAAAATGTTATGTATTTTCTACAAATGTTTTATTTCATTTCATGTGAATTGTAAACAAAATAGCATTTCTTGTATTTGTTCATCTCTATTAAGAGCATAATTAAATGAATGTGTGTCTCGGAATTATCAAGAAATGTCGGGAAATTAGCAAAGTACCTTAGTGTAGAGAAAGCGAGAATCCCATCATTCGTTTAAGAAATAAAATTTTTTTTTTTTTTTTACCATATAAAATAAAAGGTAGAAAGTAAAAATAAAAATTATATCACATAAAATATTAAAAAAATTATTATTTATCTTAGCTACAGACACGGTAAATGAATTACTTTTTTTTTTTTTTTTTAGAATAAAAAAATCAGTGGTAGAAAAAACTGGAAAAGAGGAAACGGTAGCAGAAAAGAAAAACAAGTTGTAAATGAAAAACATTTCACTTCTGTTGTAGCTGTCTTAATGTTAATGATTAAAACAGGCTTCTTGAATAAATATGACTTGTATAAACACCTAGGTAATGGATCGCAGGTTAACTTTTTTTTGACAGCAAATATGCGATCCATGATGCTGAAAGTAAATAAAACTCCTTTAAAATATTTTGCTTAAAATAAATAAACTACAAGCTTATCGAAAAACAAAATATGCAGTTGAAAATAATTTTCATGAAATTTTCCAAAACAAAACTGTTTTAAAAAAAATTTTAAATTTCGAAATCAGGATATTGATATCGAGTATTTCCATGCGAAACAAAAACATTGCATTTTTAAATTTAAATCATAACGTATTGGAATTATCAGAGCAATTTTTAAAGAGAATTAAACTTTTCCAGGGAGGTCTGTTGAAAATATTTTTTTTATTATTATAGTATGCATTATAATATAAAAATCGAAATATTTTCGAAAATAATATCGAAAATATTTTTTTTAAATAAAATTAAAAATGAAATATATTTTCTAAATATTTATCCAAAATATTTATTTTAAAATTTTATTGGATACTGAAAGGTTAATAAATTTCTATGATATTATAATATTAAAATGTCCCAATCTCTTTGGAATATTTAATGTAAATCGTCTCGTCTGATTAAAATGTCGTATTCCTTATGATGCATAAAAAAAATTTTTTATGTATGGATTGGTTATATTTCTGTTATTTATCTTTAAAATTCTCCCGATTTGAATTTTAAAAAATTTGCGTAAAAATATATTGTTTTGTTTTAGTTTTTTACATTTCGGAATGAGATTAGTTAAATTCCCACAGTAATCATCAGACTGTTAGTTGGCTAATTATCAGACACGCACGACAGACGTTAGCATCGATATTGGGGACGCTGTCGTGAGATAACTCTTCCCACGGCGATGTTTTCTGTCTTTCTTTTCTCTTTTTATTGATTTCAGACTAAATAAATCTATCCTGTTGATGCTCGGAAACATCTTAGCAATTCACAAAGGCCTAGGGCATTGCAGCTTTTTAGTTTTACATTAAATACTTTGTTAATTAATCTAAATACTGAGTGGGGCCTGAATGGCCGAGTGGCTAGCGCTCTGGCGCTCGGTACCACAGGTTTCGGGTTCGAGTCCCGGCAGTGCCATGGATGTTTGTAGTGGTTCGAATCCACTTTAAACCGTAGGTCCCGGTTTAACTCGATCGTAGAGCGTTGTGGAGAGTGATATATTAAAAAAATAAGGAAAAACTAACTGTTCATATATATATAGTGATTAGGGGATTATAGTCCTTGTTGCTTCACATCCCCATATACCACTTCATTCATCATAAATACTGAGTTCACAATTTGGGGAAGGCTATTTTCGGCAATGTATAATTCAGCGCATGGCCAGTTCGATTTGCAGATCTGAAACCTATGGGAACTCAATTATCTTTCTTAGTATCATTGAACTTTTATCATGCTGTAAGTTTGCAAGAAAAAAAATGACTTCCATTGGCATTATGGATCGCATAACCGATGGATTACTACGTCGCTGTAAGCTACTTGGGGGAGCTACTTGGGGGATTTTAAAGATATTTTCCCCCACTAAAGTAACACTTTTATAATAAATATGCCAAATTCCGATACATTATAATTATCAGGTACTTTATTTTTACATCTTGTTATATACTTTGTTTTCGTTTCATTAAAATCAACGCATAATTCGAGCATCGATTGTGTGAAAAATTGGCAAGCGTTCAAGTCGACTGGGCCAAATCGACTCAGCCAAGTCAAACAGATTGGTGTAGTAGGAGAGAAAAGATATTTCAGACTCATTGTGCTTTTATACTCATTGTGGCTTTTACCGTAATCTTTACCCCATTTATAATAATTTTTATTAAGTTAGTTCTCCCCAAGACCATTCAAGTAATCTCTTGATTACTCGAGTAATAAGATCTGAATTCCGAGAAACAACAGCGGGAACTGAAGATGTTGCGCCGGGTTCTAGGCCAATTCTTCCTTCCCTTACGCTATCTCTCCCACTAGAACACTTCCTCTACGCGATGATACACTTAAATTTTTCAAATTATGTTTAGTTTAAAAGTGATTAATATTTCAAACTGGTCAAAAAAATCCGTAAGTTCCATTCCTGAAAGAGCTTGTCATACCTATTATACTGATGTTTCCACATAGATAGAAATCTTTTATACAAGATGTCACGCTATTCTCAAAAACTTTAATCTTTTAGTTTGTAATAAACTAAAGAACACTGGATGATTTTTTTTAAACTTTAAATGTTTATATATAATAATTTTTAATATAATCGAAGTTCATGTTCTGTGTTTAAATCTTTCTTCAAAACCTGGAACTTTTACAAAGAAATTACCATTCATATTATTTTTAAAAAATAAAATTGATATTTGAAAAATCGATCAGTTATTTAGAAAAGTACTCAGTCTTTTTAATAAATATTATCAAAATATTAAATTGAATGCAAAAATTCCAATTTAAATCGAATTGTTTTACTTCCTTAGACACAAAAAAATAATCTTTCTCTAGGATACAGAGATAAACAGTACCTCGAAATTCGGATGTTTGACTAAGAGGAGAACAAAAAAAAAAATTTTTATGAAATAAAACTTTTTTGATTAGAAAAGAGAATTCATCCATTTTTTTGGAAAATTGAGTAAGAGAAAAAATTCGTTGATGCTTACATTGAGTGAATAAACCTTTATTGCAAAAAATAATACATAAAATCTAAATAATGATATAAAACAAATATAAAATAATAATTTAACAGAACGTGTAGCGAACAAAATTTTCTACAAAAATTAATAAATTATAAAAATTAAGCAAAATAGAAATAGATGACTTACTTATTCAAAACTATGTATTAAATCCGAGTTGCAGGTTATCCATAAAATTTAGAATTTAACGTAAGAGCAAGACACACAACACCAATCTTAAAAAAAAAAAATAAAATAAACAAATAAATAAAAATAAGAATAAGAATAATAAAAAAAAAATAATAAACTATAGAACTCCAAACGATTTTCTTTTCTCAAAAATCTCGTTTTCACTTTGAAATAAAATTGTCTTTGCTCTCACCAGACAATCTTTTATAAACAATTTTACATTATTTAATGATTAGCTCATGAAAGAAATTTAAATAAATAGTATGCATAAAAATTCTCGTGAAAAGAATATAAATAAATCAATACGGATAACTCGCAAAAGTAATTAAAGATGTAATAAATCTATCAGAAACATTGAAAATGGACAAGGAAACGAAGAACTGATCGAAGACACAAAAATTGATCAAGGAAATTAAAAACCTTGCTCCCCAAAACAATATCCACAATTTTAGGTAAGCATAAATTACCAGGTAATTGAAAAAAAAATAAAATTTTAACTTCTCTTTATAAAATTCTCTCTCTCCTTTTTTTTTTTTTTTTTTTTGTTATATTAAATATCGTTTTTTTGTTTATTTAGGTATATTGTTTTGTTTATTTCATTATTGTTTTTTTCCCTCCCCAGATATAAAAATTCTTAAGCAGGAATCAAACGCCTAGGTCAGGGGTGCCCAAACCGCTGTCCACCTTGAATATTTTTTTTGCGACCCGTGAGATTTATCACAATTTTACAAAATATGTTTATTTCATCCAGCTAATTTCATTTCATTCAATTTAATGGACAAAGTAGTGAAAACCAATGTAGTAAAAAAAAATGCATTATGTGTGCATCCATCTATTCAAAAATGAACTGTCGAAATGAATGAGAAAAATGAACTTTGATTTAAAAATAATATTCTTGCGAATATAGGACAGATGGTGCCCGTTTTCTTTATGAATTCACAGAATAATTAAATTATATTCTGCGAACTCATGATGCGCACGCATCTTGGAACATCTAATATAACAGGTTGTAATATGAATATAAAAATGCCTATAGTGGGTCCAAATCTAATAGGGCTATATATAATTTTATATGCGGCCCGCGGAGTTAGGATGCATTTCTAAAGATCATTTTGGTTGGCCAGCCCTAATCTAGGCTAGCATGCTATTGGAAAAATATCTAATTTTCTAGTTTACAAAAACAAATATATACATATATATATATATATAAATATTATTTTTGCTAATATTAAAATGTTTTTTGTCTTATGAAATCAAACGGGATATAAAGTTTCTTAATATAAAGTAACTGAATATACTGTTTCTTAATATAATGTAACTCACCGTTTTAAAATTTTCGTCAAAATCTGAATATTTATGTATTTAATTCCAGCTAAAAAGTTAAATGAACATGTAACGTTTTGTTTCGCATGCGACCCGCGGGCCACGATCTAGGCTTACTGTTTTGTTCTACGTTCTAATGATCCTGCCATGAAATATCGTTATTCTAAATCTTAAGATATTTTAATCGGCTTTTGGACAGAATTAAAGAAATTCCCCACGAAACTTTAAAAAGAAAAAAAAAGAAACAATTATCCAGGCAGCCTTATTTTTCGAACCATAAATAAAAAAAGTAAAGTGAAGTAAATTGAAGTGAAGAAAGAAAGCAAATGATTCCGTCAGCGCGAACGGCAACCTGCTGTTCCACAAGTTCCTTTCCCCACCACGCGCAGCTTCAGAATGGAGAGGTTCTTCCTTGTGGTGGTGTTTGTTGTGGTGTTTTCCCCCTTCCATTCGTTCTCTGCTCCGCTGACCCTGCACATCCGATGAGCCGAGGCCTCGGCGAACGATCTCTGCAAGCGGCGACGCCGAGCGATTCCTGACTGAGCATCCTTCCACAGTGCTATCGGTGTCGGTGGTTCCACCACTCACTCTTTCGCGGGCTCGAAAGTTGTTTCACATTTTCCCACCGGAGCGGAGTTGTTGTTGTGTGTGTGATTGTGCATTATTGTGTGTGATATTTCTTTTTACTCTTTCTTGTTGTTGTTGTTCTGTAAAAAATGGAGTTTAAACGTTTTGCTCTGGCTATGGTTGGCCATTTCCTCGCCTCTCTTCTCTATGTGTTGAGACGTCTCAGGCTCATTGAAGGTGAGTTGTTTTTAGTACAGGCCTAAAATATTACTTTTCACAGGAGGGTTCATACTCTTATGTTTTGGTTTTTGAATAGTAAATTTGCTAAAAAATTTTTTTCCCATTCTGTTATCCATGTAATTTGGATATTTCTTAATATAAATTTAAATGTAATTTTGAAATCTCTTAATATGGAGACAAATATAATTTTGGGAATTCTTAATGTAAATGTAATTTTGGTAATTCTTAATATAAATTTAAGTGTAATTTTGACTTTCCTTAATGTAAATGTAATTTTACAATTTCTTAAAATAAATGTAAATGTAATTTTAGCAATTCTTAATATAAATGTAAATGTAATTTTGCCATTCCTTGATATAAATATAATTTTAAAATTTCATAAAATAAATGTAAATGTAATGTCGGAATTTTTAAAATAAATGTAAATGTAATGTCGGAATTTTTAAATAAATGTAAATGTAATGTCGGAATTTCTTAAAATGAATGTAAATGTAATTTTTACACCTTAAAATCAACAGAAAAATTATCGAAATTTATACTTAAAATACTTAATTGATAATTTAAAAAAATTGGAATAGCATTGCAATTTGAAAAATTTCATCTTTTTTCATTTTGCTCGCTATTTATACAGCCTTTAACTTATATTAAAGTAAATAGAATTAATAAATTATTTGAATATGAGTCGTAATTATGTTTCAAATTTTGTCATATAAATAATTTTCTTGTTAGTTTCAGCAGCTTTGTTAAATTACATGAGGATTTAAAATCCTAATTTTTAGGATATGTTTAAAATTTTATTTATGTTCTATATAATGATGGTGTAATTAAAAAAACTCAATATTAGTATTTGATTTTTTTTTTTCATTTGAATTTCTATTTTCTTTTAATTTATGTGTCGAATTAGATTATGAGGAGTTTAGTTTTATCTTTTTTATGGTAGTTCGTTAAATGTAGCCTATAATATGTAATTCGGATGATTCATGGTACTAGGATAATAAAATAGTATTCCAGAAATGCTTAGTTAAATTAAATTTTAAATTCCATAATCTATTTCGACATTAAGAACTAACTGCATTTTTAATTTGTTGTTGTGGAAACTTTTTAAACACTGTGTGCACCATTTTCTAAAAATAGTTTCCACAGAATAATTAGAAGTAGATGAAAAATTCATGAAAAGCGAACTAATTGCAAGGTGGACTGGAACGGGATTAAAATAATTGCGGCGGATAATCCGGAGAATGGAAAGACGCCATCTCTCCACGAGTGAGCATAAACTTTCCCACAAAGATGGCAAACAAACGGATTCATTTGGAATGATATTAACCCACACTGTCTGCTTTTTGAAGATTAATATCAACTTTTAAAAAGTTCAACCATTTCTTCTTTGTGACTTTTATTCAACATCCTACTTGATGCTATTCATTCTCGTTTGTTGGAATCGTCAAGAATTTCAAAACTAAAAAGTTAACATCTGAAATAGAGGTGCATTCATGTTTTATTTAATAATAAATCATAAAAAAAAACATTGCAAATTCTCAAATTCCATATTAGCAAATTATTTATTTATTTTTTTCGATTAAACTAGCTATTTTTATATTGAAACAATTTTAATTATATTCAATTCTGAATTCAAATAACAATAAAACCTAAACAAATTTTAAACAATAGATTATAAATTATTTTTGATATTAATAAAAATATATAATGATATAAACGAATTATACTAATATGAATAAAAAACTAAACCAATCTAACTGTTAATAAAATATTTATTCAATTTTGACCACATGAAATTAGCTATTTTTACATTGAAACTATTTTTAATATTCTAAATTCGAATATTAATAAAAAATTAAACAAACATTAAATTCATTCAAACAGTAAATGAATTTAATGTTTAAATTTAATAAATTTAAATTCATTTAATGTTTTGAACATTTAATGTTTTAAACATTAAATTATAAAATATTCTAATATTAATAAAATAAATATAGTAATATAAACAAAATATTCTGACTATTAATAAAATATTGATTGAATTTTGACCAATTAAACTAGCCATTTTATATTGAAACTTTTTAATTTTCTAAATTCGAATATTAATAAAAATGAAACCAATTCTAAGCAATAAATTATAAAATGTTCCAATATTGATAAAAATAAATATAAAGTATAAATTATCCTAATATGAATAATAATTCCAAATAAAAACGTATCCTTTCTAAAGTTTATTTATTTTTGAGTTTGTTTAAACTTCATTTTAACTCGTTTTAGTATACAGCATTTCTAGAATGATCGTGGCATCTAACGACATTTGCAGCCATTTTGTGCCGATGCCGTTTCCCTTTTTGTGTCGGGTTTTTTCCTTTTTTGATAATAACCAGAATTACGGTTTCGTAATTTCTGTAAAAGTGGAGTCGATGGCACTCGTGACGTTCTTCCAAGAAGACAGTTTTATCCTCGTCCAACTCAAACTATTCCACCGATTTCCACAGTGACCTGCGACCTGCAGAAATGGTGGACATTGAGATGCCGTATTTGCAATTGGCATTTATGCCGCTACGTTCGTTGTTTACGTGTTGCGCAAGTTAGATTTAATTCATGGTATGTATCCAGTACTGAATTTTTCTTTAGCAATAGTATCGTCGCAAACTGGTGCAGGAATCGCTTTATAAGTTTTCGTATCTAACGACGTAGAACCACCACTGACCTTCTAAACCATCGGGCATGCGCAGGAATATTACCGTACATAAATTTTAGGGTAATTCTGTATTGCAATTATTTTACTCTTAAAATATTCTTTCGCATTTGAAGAAAACCGAAAATGTTATTTTTTTTAAATTTTCGTTTTACTAATAAATTATAAAATATTCTAATATTTATATTTAAAATTCCAATTAATTCTAATATTGATATTTAAAATTCTAATTTATAATTTATCAGAATTAATTGGAATTTTAAATATAAATATTAGAATATTTTATAATTTATTTAAAATTCCAATTAATTCTAATAAATTATAAAATATTATAATATTAATCTTTAAAATTCTAATTAATTCTAATAAATTATAAAATATTCTAATATTTATATTTAAAATTATAATTAACTCTAATAAATTATAAAATATTCTAATATTAATATTAAGAAGTCTAATTAACTCTAATAAATTATAAAATATTCTAATATTAATATTAAAAATTATAATTAACTCTAATAAATTATAAAGTATTCTAATATTATTATTTAAAAATTATAATTAACTCTAATAAATTATAAAATATTCTAATATTATTATATTTTTTGATATTATATAATATTATAATATTTTTATAATTTATAAGTTGATTGAAAATTTAAAAAAATAACCTTTTATTTATTTATTCTATTATTTCTTTACGCAAGCAAAATAAATGTTATTAATTCCTTTTTTTTATTTTTTTTTTATTTCATTTCAATGAAAATTTAGAAATAACGAATAAATGATTTTTTAAAACTTAACTCATGCAATTAATAAACATTTAGTGTATCCTTTGTAAATTTTATTCATTTATTTATCAATAGTAACGCTTTAAAATCTTTTTTGACCTTTTTAAAAATAAATACGTAAATAATGTTAGAATTTGGAATTAAATATAATAAAAATGGATTCAATATAAAAATTAACTAGTTCGTTGGGATAAAATTGAATAAATATTTACTAATGTTTAGAATATTTTGTTTAGTTTTTTAATCATTGCTGATTCCATTGAATTTTGTTTCAACTATATGTTACTTTCATCTAAAGAAATTTATTTAAAAAAATTTAATACTCTACAATGCAGTAGCATAAATTCCATGATATACATTGCAGTAGCACAAATTTAATAATATACAGTGCATTAGCTTAAATTTAATAATATACAATGCAGTAACTTAAATTTAATAATATACAATGCAGTAGCTTAAATTTAATAAGTAGCTAAATTTAATACAATGCAGTAGCTTAAATTTAATACAATGCAGTAGCTTAAATTTAATACAATGCAGTAGCATACATTTAATAATATGCAATGCAGTAGCATAAATTCAAGAATATACAATGCAGTACTATAAATTCAATAATATACAATGCAGTACCATAAATGAGTAACTGATAACTTCCGCACAAATTCACGTTCTTCTCTAATGAAAAATAGAAACAATATTGTTTTCACCATATATTTTGAAAAGGATTTCTCTTTAAGATTTTCTTTTTTCGTACAATTTCAAATTAAATTTTAATAATCGTAAGAATTAGATGAATTTCACTGTGTTGACACAATTTGTCTTCATATATTTTTCTGCCTTATATCTTCGTATACATTTTTTCCAACACTATTCATACGCCCTAATAATAATGTAATAATAATGATATTTGTCAATAGTTATAATGAAATGTATTTTCTTGCATTTCACTTTTCTAAGTCCTTGAAAATATGTCTTATTTATTTAAAATTATTCAAATTTTGGGGGAACAACGTGGTTATTCCTCGTATATATTGATCTCCTTTCTAACATGCTTCCGATATGATTTACCCCAACCTACGATATAAACTTTCCATCTTATTATTTTGTTAAGAATTTTACTAACTTATGCAAAATGTACACAATGGTTTTATGATATTTATATAAACTTTCATTTATTTTATCACATATTTTTCATTAAAAAGTTCAGTAGAGTGAATAACAATAAAAATCGACATATTTTTTTGTGATTTTAACTGAAGCCTTCAATTTATTGCGTTTTCCATATGAGTCATACTTTATTCCATTTCAACTCCCTCCTTAAGAATTGATTACTCCTCAGTGTAATTTATATATACAAAAAAAAAAAACCGCTTAAAGTGGATTGTATTGTCTTCAATTAATGCACTTGAATAGAAAATTCAATGGTGATGAGTTATAAGAAAGAACACTCATTTTTTGTAAGGTCGGGGAGGGACGTATTATTTTACATTTCATTTCACTTCACTTCTGGTGATCGATTTTTGTGTGCTTATCAAACTATGATGGTAATGAAATTGGCTTAGATTAAAAGTATAGCAGAATATTAACGCGATTGTAAAAAAAAATGCTCAAAGATTAAGGCTTAATATTAAGCTCTGGACTCTCAATTATTTCATTGAATTGAATAAGATCATTCTTATCGGAGCTTGTTAGATTTCATGGTTGGGATGTCTCGTTTGTTTGCAATTGGTAAAGTATGAAATGGGGCATGGAATAAAATCAAAACATCTTTTCCCTACCGTTTTAGTCTCCATTAGAGTCTCAATGAGATACACTTAACATATCTACCAGCCAATGGTTAGAAACAAAATGGTGTGTCAACTTTTATTTCTTTTCCTATCAATAATGGAATTTAATTCATATCAGGGTAGAAATTGGAAGAAAAAAAATATTACGAACTCGCATTAAAACGTTAATTTGCTTTTTTTTTGTTGTCTCTTAACTGCGTATATGGAAAAGTTTGTGTTCATAGTATGATACCCTAAAAATTAAGACAAGAATTTATAGGTATAGATATGCAGAGGTTCATTTTGACTGATAAAGTTCGCCCATTCAAGAGATCGGTTATTATTCATTATTCTTAGAATAACAATCAAGATGGTTTTTTAACTCTAAGTATCAGTCTCGTTTAGTCAAAAAGAAATTGATATGTTAATATACTAGAAATTTACACGACAAAAAGTTATGTCAAATATCACATTAAAATTTTTAATTCTCTAGTTAAAAATATACTCTTCGTTTGCATAATATTGTGTTGGCTATTAGAATATGATCAAATATCTAAATACATAAACATATAATTCGGTTTTCCGTTAGTAATTATTGACGTTTTACATGCTCGACTCGGATACGGATTCGAATCCTGTAGCAGCGTCCATTGAATTTATTTCCATTCCTGTTGCTTTCAGAAAGACTTGATCGCGATTGTGTTTAAAACCTATCCCATCGCCAGTCTGCTGAGCGCGTTCTTATCTGGTGAGCAAATACTGTGTCCTCCCGATCACACTCGTCGGTGGGCTGTTCATCATTTGCATGAGGACCACCGATATTACACTCTCGCCTTTCTAACTAGTAGGGGAAGGGCATACATAGTTCTTTGTATAGGGTTGAGATGTTAAGAAAAGAAAAAAGCGTTAATGGTCCTGAAAGACACTGTCCTCCCTCAAACACCCATCGGTGGGTTGTTCATCGTTTGCATGAGGCCCACCGATGTTCCCTTCTCGCCTTTTCGACGAGTAGCGCGGGAGTCTGAATAGTGCCTGGGTATAGGGTTGAGGTGTTAAGAAAAGAAAGTGCGCTAATGGTATTGAAAAGCATTATCCTCCCTTAAACACCCCCAGCCGCGGGCTGTTGTTTATGGCATACATAAGTGGAACACGAGACATGCACGAGGTTCAACCCAAAGAGCATTAACAAGTATCGCATATAAATATAGCACTAACTTTACAAAAAACATGAACTTATTATTTGCTTAATAAATATGTTCGTTCGAATGTAGATTGTTCGTAGAAAAATTTAGATTTTATTTTTTGCTTTGTGGTCACTCCTGCGCAAGTGTAGTCTACAAAGAGTGTGCCCATTCCATCTCCTCTGTATCTGACACAGATCAGAACGAACTCTGGGAAACACAATCCTAACCCTTACCCTCAGATCAGATCAGAAGACACCGTATTGTTTCCTCACCACCCACGCAATGATCACTCGTACGGACACCGGCTATCCAGGAATTTCTAATCATGGCATTGTGCATCTCTTTTTCGATGCCACTACAACGTGCCTCTCGATCGGCGACGGAAAAAAGGCGCAGAAATTTGAAAAAATGAGTTATTCGCAATCAATTTCGAGCAGTCTTTCCTCAATTACCGCCTCGATTGTTCATTGTGGCGACCATTTTTCCTTGTTTTCGGAATGCACGCGCCGCTTTCCTTGACATCGCCCCAATACAGAACCATTTTTTTACTTTTTCTTTTGAAAAAGACTTCTGTTTTTCTTGCTGTCATTTTAATTTACTTTGGACAATCGAGGTTCACTTCTTTCTGTTAACGGCAATTAATTAAAACTCTAAAGAGACAAACACACCTTGATGGCATACTGTTTCAACAAACGCTTGAAGCAATCGCTATTATTAATTAATTATTTAATATTTTTTTACCCTAAACAAAATGGCGGATATTCGTTTTCAGTGCTCAGTGACGTCTTGTTAACGTCATCAGTTTTGGATTCTTTTTTCCTGCTTTGGAACTTGTTATTTATCGGTTAAGAAACCCATAATTACCGCGCATCATCTACATTTGAAAGAGTACATGTTCTCGGCCTATTACGTTGTTTTTGTAACAGAAGTTTTCGTGCGGCTTTGAGCTCTATTTTCCACTCTTTCGAAATTCGATCCGTTCTAGATTCTTGAACTTATACCAAGCAGTACACAAAACAAACGAGTTAATAACATAAGAAATAAAGGAAAAATTCTTCATCCGTTCCCATCCTGGGGTTTTTTCTATCATACATATTGATGGTGTCCTATAAGATAGTTAAAACATTGCTTAACACATAAACACAAAAGATATTTGAAATTTACAATGATTTTCTCTTTTCCTTACTTGGATCTGATAGAGGATCACTATGTCGAAGATATGCTATAAATCTATGCAAGAACTTTGCTATCTGCCCTCTCCTCTGGATGTTTTGAAATAGAGGACTTTGTCTAGTCATTTCAGACTATTCCATTACAGCTTTGTCGGAAGTGCAAAGCTTGCTTCTCTGTAAAAGTTTCTCATGTCCACCAATGGAGTAGTAATAAAATAGAAAGTTTATCTGGGGGAGGGGTGGTGCTAGTTGGCGTGCTTCGAGATTGCCAGTTTCGGACAAGGATTGCCAGTTTGTTACTTTTACAATTACCTCAATATACCGAAGGATCTATCTAGCAGAGTCGCGATTTCCATCTTCCGAATGACTACGGGGCATGACTACCCATAAGGACATCTTAGCCGCATCGAGGGTCGCTGACTCGCCAACCTACCCACTTTGCTCCGACTCTGAGGGGCACTGCAGACCCATTTTGCAGTGTCCTTGACGATGTCGACCACGACAGAAGCTACGAGAGGATGGCGAATCTTTACTGGAGGGCATAGCGTCGAATGGCCGAGAGGCCACGGACAGGCGTTAGCTATGAAAGGAAGTGAAGTGACTTTTACAATCGACACTGTCAGGAAGACTTGATGGCCGGTCGCTCTCATGGTCACTCTGTCCTTCGTTTGTACGGGACTGGTCACTTTGTTTACGTGCGTTACATATGAAACAAATAATATATATATATATATAAATTAAAGTCAATTCCTACTTTTTTTCACTCTATTGCAGAAAATCCTTTATAAAAAAAAAATTTTCATTCATTTTGTTTATCTGGCGCCATCTATTGGAAGATACATGCAACTTAAATCTAAAAAACTAAAATGAATGAATTTAATTTAAGGAATGAATTAATATTTGAAAAACTTTATTCACATCAGTGTCATCACTACTAGTTCAAAAAAAAAAAATGTATTTGAACTCGAGTGGATGAATAAAAAGTATTTTATGAACGATTGAAAATTTGAACAAGATATATATAGGGAGACTGTGAGCTAATAGAAGGAATTGGAAAAACGGGCTATATTGCCACCTGAAATATATTGCACTCACTTAGAATGAGTTTTAAATATGTATTTGAGGATTTTGTTGTTTAACCTGTATGATGATAGCTTATTGAATTTTGCCAATAATCTTTACTGTCAGACATTACTACTCTATGCTGTTGGCCTAAAAAAGTCTACTGTCGTGCAACGATTTTCAAAAGAAAAGATTTCTTCAGATGCCAATAAATGTAAATTTTATTTTTCTAAATATTTGACATTTGTTGTCTATTCATAAATTTCCCATTACAAAATGATTAAAAACTAAGATGTTCCTTTATATGAATTTTTTTCGTAATGTTTTTATTATGTTCATTCAAAAAGATCTGAGTTGTCAACAAAATAACATCTCTTGTATCTATTTATCTTTATTAAGCCCGTGGTTAAATAAATATATGACTTAAGATTGGTTTAGTTTGTCCTCTACGGTCATTTTGTACACACTTTAGGCTAATGAGACCGGGACCTACAGTTTAACGTGGATTCCGAATCTCACAAAAATTCATGCCACCTCCAGGGATTCGAACCTGAAGCCTATGGTAGCATAGGCCAGAGCGCTAGCCAATTGGCCATCAGTTCGCATATGACATAAGAAGAAAAAATTTTCAGAATCGCTTCGTAGCATGTTAAAGTTTTTTAAATAAATTCTCGCAGGGAAAAGGAGCCAAGGGGCGATACAGCGCCAACTCTAGTGTGAAAAGGACGGGCGATGTTTGCCCCAACTTACTGTTCCTTTAGAATAAGGGACGCTCCCTCATTTTATTACTAGTCTATGCATGCATCCATTTGGCAAACATTTTGGCTAATTAAAAATCATGCACCAAACTGGATTTTTTTTTCGTCCAAACACAACATTCTATCTGAATTATTCTAAAACGAACATATACAGAAGTATCACTCTATTCTATGTATGGTAGAGATCTTGTAGCCATGTTTTGCCGATAAATGCACACCTGCAAACTTTTATGGTTCTTGAGCATAATGTCATCTTCATAGGTTTTTAGAGATTTAAACAAACAAAAAAAATCTTTTCGTGGATATTTTTTAATTACCTCGTTTTAAACAAGTAATATAAAAAAAAAAAAATTTAAAAGTTCTGCTCAATTCCTACTTTTTTCACTCTATTGCAGAAAGTACTTTATAAATAATTTTCATTTATTTTTTTAAGTTTATCTGGCGCCATCTATTATTAGATACATGCAACTTAAATCTTAAAAAAATATAATTAATCAATTAAATTTAATGACTGAATTAATATTTGAAAAAACTGTATTCA
This sequence comes from Caerostris extrusa, assembly GCA_021605095.1. Taxonomy (NCBI): domain Eukaryota; kingdom Metazoa; phylum Arthropoda; class Arachnida; order Araneae; family Araneidae; genus Caerostris; species Caerostris extrusa. The sequence continues at coordinate 66,104 of BPLR01018109.1, read as the reverse complement.
CATCCAGTGTCATCCACTACAAGTTCAAAAAAATGCATTTGAACTTGAGTGGATGAATAAAAAGTATTTTATGAACGATTGAAAATTTGAACAAGATATATATAGGGAGAGTGTGACCTAATAGAAGGAATTGAAAAAGCATTAGTTAAATGTAAAAGGAGAGGAAATTGTATCGTTGAGAGAACATTTCACAGTGTGGTAGGTTTTTCCGAAGCAGATAAAATGAATGAATTGTTTGTCATTCTTCTAATATGAACTGATGAATTTCCTCGGCAAGCATTTCATTCCTCAGTGTTAGGACATTGGACCCATGCTGTTAAATAACGTTGAATGTATAATTCTAAATACATAATCTTAAAGTTCTTCTCTTTTCTCTTTTAAATATTTTTGGGGTTTTTTTCAGTTAATTTATTCTGTAGCTACGAAGTTTTTACAAACATTCTTACAAAATAAAGATTCTAATCACTCTAATTAGTTCTTAATAGCTTTTGATTAAATTTAAATGAAATGAGTTTTCGCCAAATGATATTGAAGGGGGGACATCAACCCTCGCAAGTATTTTCCCTGATGTCAATGAATGTATTAAACGTCTTCTTATAGAAAAGCAGTTTTTAAATATTTCTTTAAACATCGCTTAATAAATTAATGTATTAGAAACTTCCTATAATGGCATTTAGTTTTATAATTAAAAAAATTCTATAGCTTAAAATTTCTATACCGAAAAATTTTTTTCTGCAGATTAAGTATTTCCTTTTTTATGATCTATTAAAAAATAATTGAATTAAATTTCTTTTTTTAATGACATTTTTTAAATACATTAGAGATTAACGGGAAAAGGTTAGTGGATTCTCAGGTAATATTTTTTATGCGTAGCGTCGGTGAACCTCTTTTACCACTCCTGTCTCCCTCGAACAGCTCACCGACGGGTAATGAGGAATGAATAGTGGTTGCTGGGGTAGTCCCTCAGCATTTTATGTTATCATATGGGTGAAAAACCCGAAAACTCCCAACAAACAGCCTGACTATCGGTACGAGACACATTATCACAATCTCCATCGAGTCTACTCGCTTCTGAAAGCAGTGCCCATAGCAATGCCGTCTGGAGGGTTTCAACCTAGGCCTTCGTGCAGGCTTTCTGCCGAGCTCTCAGGACATAAGGATATTTTTTTTAATTACTTCGTTAAAAAATTGAAATAGACTAGGGGGAAGAAATTGCAAAGAAGTTTGGTTTGGTCTGTCGCTCTATAGTATTCATTTTGTGCACACTTTACGCTAATTAGACCAGGACGTACAGCTTAACTTGGACTCCTAACCCCTCACAAACATCAATGCCATCGCCAGCATTTGCACCTGAAGCCTGTGATACCCGAGGCCCGAGCGCTAGCTATTTGGCCATCAGGCCGCCATTGCAAAAGTAGATGGTTAACATTTACATTTCCAATCCAGTTTTTCTGGCGTAGATAAAATGAATGAATATAAGAATCGCATGCCATCCTTCAAAAATGAACTACATTATGATAAAAGGGGGTTTTTTTTCGGAATTTTTTTTTAAAAACATATGTAGACGCAACTGTATATTTATGTTAAAATAGAGTAGTGCATCACGACTTCAAAATAGATGTAAATTACAGATTGAAATAATTTACATTTTAAGAAGCATGCGCCTGGACACTCTTTAATGTAACTTCTTACAGACAAACAGTAGTTTAATGTTACCTGACTGGAATATTTTTATCTTGTCCTGACCTTTATCTGTTGAATAGAAAGATTCCGACGCATGTACCAAACATCATTATCAATGTGGGATAAAAATTGTACTTCAAAAAATGTATCAGATTCCTTATTTAACATCAGCAAATCCGTATGTTTCAAAGTATAATGTATCCGTAACCCCAAAGTATAATTATTATATAGAATTGCATAAATGACAAGTCTAAATAATAATTATACTTTGGGCTACATAACTTGAAAAACAAAAAAGATATTATTCACTTTTTTTTTTTTTTTATAATTTATCTTTTGATTATATATAGGAATTTCGGACCCAAATTTTCATTTTTAGTTCTAATTAAAAGTATAACCTTTGCATAATTTAGATGTTATATTTTAAATTTACAAATGATATCAATAATTATTAATTATTTTATAAAAAGTATTTATTACAATTATTTAGTTTATGTTCTATAAGCTTAATAATATTTATTAATATTCTTAAATTTATTTTTATCTGTTCATTAATAACTAATTTTTTAATGACTTATGACTTAATGATTATAGAAAGTATTGTTTGGATGCATATTTTATTTTTGGATGCATATTTTTCAAGAGTTTATACAAGAAAATTGCTTCGATCTCTTCAAAAAAAATTTTTTAAATATAAAAAAATCATGCCGCTCTTTAATGAGGACACGAAACAGGTACGAACCGCCAGGGTTCGAAACTGAAGTCGGTGGTACCAAAAGCCAGAACACTAGCCATTTGGCCACCAGGCCGCTTCGAATACAAGGATTTTTTATGAAAGTTATCTATGTTATCATAGGACGAATTCTTTGATTAGTTTGGTTTGGAGCTCTACAGTCATTTTTTGCACACTTTAGGCTAATGAGACCGGGGCCTACAGTTTGACGTGGATTCCGAACCCCTCACAAAAATCCACACTACCCCCATGATTCGAACCTGAAGCCTATGATACCAAAGACCATCAGGCCGCAAGGAAAAAAATCTGTTTGTGAAAAGTCAAGTCGATTTGTACGAGGAAGGCGACGAATTATGTCATTTTTGATTCGGTTCGACTATTTTTGGTACTGTTGGTACTTTTTTTCTAATGCAGCTGGCAATATAGACATCTTTATGCCACAACCAAGGACAGCACCGCTGTGACTCATTGAGCACTACCCAGGGGGCACGTGTAGCTTGAAGACACGCTACGGACGCGAGTTACACTATCCCCGCAATGCTCTACTGTCCTGTTAGACAGTGACCTACTATTTTAAAGCGGATACCAAGCCACTCCAAACATCCATGGCACTGCCGGGACTCGAATACGAAACACGTGGCACCGAGCGCCAGAGTGATAGCCACTCGGCCACCAGGCCGCTTCGAATGCAAGAATTTTTACAAAAACGATCTATGTTGTCATAGGACAAATTCGGCGTCTGATGACCGAGTGGCTATCACTTTGGCACTCGGTACCATCGAGTCCCGGAGTTGCCGTGGATGCTTGTAGTGGTTCGGAATTCACATTAAGTCGTAAGTCCCGCTGTAATAGGACAATAGAGCGCCACACCAGGTGTCGCTCGCAGAGCCGACAACCCTACCCCGTAAAAAGAAACCATCTCCTGTCTCAAAAGTGCCAGTAGCAGACGGCTCTATGATAGTCCCGGTCTCCTATGATCGTAGAGCGTCACAGAGCCCAATCAGACTTCTTCTCACCCACATCATTCCCAAACTGTGCAGGGACACCTGTACACCTCTAAGTACAGTGATGTTATGTAATGTGGTGTGGTGTAGTAGTAGTAGCAGTATGATGAATTGTGATTTATTCTTTAATTTTTCAATTCCTTCTATTAGCTCTCACTCTTTCCCTATATATATATATGTATATATATATATATATATATATTTGTTCAAATTTTCAATCGTTCATGAAATACTTTTATTCCCTCACTCAAGTTCAAATACATTTTTTACTTGCAGTGGATGACACTTGATGTCAATACAGTTTTTTCAAATATTAATTCATTCATTAAATTCAATGAATTAATTTTAGTTTTTTTGTAGATTTAAGTTGCATGTATCTAACAATAGATGGCGCCAGATAAACTTAAAAAAATGAATGAAAATTATTTATAAAAGACTTTTTGCAATAGAGTGGGAAAAAAAAAGTAAGAATTGACTTAAATTTTTTTTTTTTTTTATATTACTTGTTTTATTCAGTTGGAATATTTTCAATTTAAAAGAAATTCAGCTTCTGGGGATGGTAATTAACAGTGCTTTGCTCCATAAGCATGCTGGCGAACACCGAGGAAGCTTGGCTTATCTCCTCATCGGTGAAGAAGCCAACCCAAAAGAGCCGCCCTCCGATGCAAATGCCACTTTTAGAGACTCTGGAATCCTGAATATTCATGGCATTGCCACAGAACTATCTCTCAGTTCATCAGTGGCCTTCGCAGCGAAGTCGGCCGCGCGACCAGTTCGACCGTGACCATCGCCAAACGGCCATTGTTTCGCTGCTAACGAAGGGGCTTTTGTCTGAGCAAAACGACCCTGCTGCAGTAGTTGCTCTCTTTTTGGTAGCAACTTTGTTATGTTTTTTGTTCTGAAGGGGGAGGGGTGTTCGAAATCGTGTTCATGGCCTGTTGGCAAAAGTGGACTGATGGGTTCATCATTCTCTCGTGCCAGAAGACGACATGCCGCTCTGTGATCTAGTTCTCCTCTGAGTGGAGGGAGATGTCTTCCTTCGCTTCGTGTGCAGTGGTTAGGAGAGTTACCTTTTAACGATTGTTTTTTGCTCGTGAAGATGGAGTTGCAAAATAGGTTAACTAGCAATTGGAAATCTTGGCACGGAAAACGTCGATCACTGAAAAAAACCGAGTGATCTCATTTAAATAAATGCTGTTGGATTCAGCGGTCGTGGGACACACTTTCAGGGGGTGGTACAGCTTACTAAAACCTACCTTTTTTTTTTTTTTTTTGTATAGGAATATAGAGTCGGAAAGCACAAACATACTTTCAAACTAATTTCTTGCAACAGCCAGGTCCACAATGTATAGTGATATTATGGGATTCCTGTATAAAGCTATTGTGGAATCCATTAATCAAAGTTTTTGTGGTTGGTGTGGAAGAAAAAAAATTTTTCTATAATCTTTTCCTATAATATTCTTCTTTTTTGGCGCAACAGCTCCATGGTGAACCAAGGCTGTCTGCCTACAGTCAGATTTCAAGACAGGAGATGTTTTCTTTTTTCCTATAATATTATAACCAAAATTATAATAATTCAATCATCATCAGTGATACAACAGCCCCATGGTGTGCTAAGGCCGTCTGCCTTCTGGCAGATTTCGAAACAGTTGTTTTTTCTTTTTACGAGGTAGAGTTGTCTGTCCTACGCCCAAAACTTTGCTATCATATTAGACCAGGACCTACTTTTAAAAGTGGATTCCGAACAAAAACATCCATGGCCCCGAGCGCCGGAGAGCTAGTCGCACGGCCGTCAGGCCCCATAATAATCCAATAATATTATAAAATTATATTAATCTAATAATAATCATATATATATATATATATATATATATTCAATAATATATGATGTTTTGCAATAATATATATAATTTTTTTCTATAATATTCTAATTTTTTGTCTTTCTTAAAAGAAAGAACTTCAGTTTAAAACATTACAGAATAATTATTTTGTTCATTTAAGTCAACTTGTATATTTGAATGAACAAAAAATTGCAATTATATGTGTGATACGCATATAAAAAAGCAGACTATTTAATTTTTTCATATTGTTAATGTAGCTCTTTTGCTCATTATAATACAACGATTAGTATAATCAAGATGTCTTTTAAATGACATCAAAATATCATTCACCAATTTTTCAAAAAAGGTATTGAAAACAACGCCCATCCTTCATCGCCTAATGGTTAGCTATTCATGGTGTACATACGTGGAACACAAGGCCAATCGATGTACATTGAGAAAAAAACAATGTCGAAATATGTGTTGTAACTTTGGATGTGTGGCGTGTAGATAATTGAACTTGTCTTTTTAAGTTGATAAATTTATTTTACTATGTTTTTTTGTTTGACGCTTGTTAAGTTTAAATGAATCTACTGGACATTCTAGTAAATGTATTGCTTAATAAAGAACTATATATTCCTCATAAAATTTATGTTTTTATTTTTCATACTTTTTTTTTAATTTTCTTAATCAATTTTCTTAATCCTTAATGTATTTTAGAATTTTCTTGGATATTTCTGGAATTTCTTAAATATCATAGAATTTTGACACATTGATTGATGGATTTGGAGGATTGGATTGATGGACTGACAAACATAGATTTTGACACAAATACTAAAATACTGTAAAAATGGATTGTACTTACAAATAACAAAATTTATTATTTTAATTTTTACCTGAAAGCATACTACATATTATTTCCATGTTTAGATATACACAATAAAAGTATGTATTATATTTCTTTATGTGGAATCCATTTAATTGTTGAAGGATTCATTTGATAAATTACTTCAGATGACTTAAAATCATCAAAATGCGATTTGCTATATGTTTATATATTACGATGTCCTTTAGTAATTTTAAAGGTATTTATTTATTTTTAAAGTATTGCTTAAATCGAAAGAACTTCAATTAAAAAAAAATTCTTATATGGTTGTTGAATATACAATTTGAAGACAAATGAATTGGATATCCTCTTATACGTGGAAATATTCGTAAATGATAGTCATTTAAATAAACACAGAAACGTCCTTAAAAAATATGAAGAAATTTCACCGAATTTTTCCTGCAACTCACGTGCAAAGCACATATGTAAAATTAAGGAAAACTACATCTGCATGTGGTCTTAACTCGTAAGTGGATGTCATTATGTATCTCGAAAATAAAATCGCTATTGATTTAAAAGGGACAAATATCTCTGAAACGTCTGTAGACATCATAGTCGCAATTAATTCGTCGTTTATTTTTAACTACTGTGCGGTGAATAGTGCGGAATCTTACAAAATTATGAGCATTTATTATTACGTTTATTTTAAATAGCCACGTGACTATAAATCACGTTTTGATTTCATGGCGATAGATTTAATCTTATTTCGACACTTTGCATAATACGGAAAAGTTTTAAACTGTTGATTCACATATTATTAAATGATGTAGTGGTACTTTTTACAACTATCTATCTACTTTGTTTAAAAATAGTATTAATACCTGTAGTTAAAAAAAATTGTGGGTTTGATTTATTATACTTTTTTTTTAAATACAATGTCAGCACTATATTTCCGCTAATCTAGAGATTATATTTATATTATAAATAATATAAAATTTATTAAGATCGATAGATTAAACTGGGCTGCTCATGTATTTAGAATGAATGACTTTAAACCCTGAAAAAGGCTCGTTTCGGCAAAGCCACAGGATAAAGTGGAATAGGACGACCCTGGTTGCGATGCTTTAACCCAAACAAAAAATTATGTAACATTTCCTGTCAGTGCCTTGCCTATTTTGAAAATGTAAAACTATTTTGAAAGAGTAGTCATGAAATAGAGAGCGTTCCCCTATTCTAAAAGAACGAAAAGTTTAGGTAAACATCCACCGTCCTTTACGTACTTGAGTTGGCGCTGCATTCACCTTTTGGCTCCTTTTTTTTTTATTTAAAAAACGTAAACATGTTATGAAGCAATTCTAAACATTCTGGAGAAATTCTCACATTGTACGCTTATGTGCTTACTAAAGATAAGCAGATACAATAAATGTTATTTTGTTGACAATTCTGATCATTTCTTATAAAATAGAATAAAATAAACGAAAAAGTTCATGCAAATGAATATTTTATTTTCTAATCATTTTTTGGGGAACACAAGAATAATTACTAATAGAATATAAATTTCGAATAAACAGAAAAATTATATTTACATTTATAATGGGGCCTGATGGCTAGCGCTCTGGCGCTCGATACCACAGCGCCGGCGGTACCATGGGTGTTTTGTAGTGGTTCGGAATCCACTTTAAACCTTAGGACCCGGTCTCATAAGATCGTAGAGCGTTGCGGGGTAGTGTGACTCGCGTCCGAAGCCTATTTTCAAGTCACACATACCTCTTGGGTAGTGCTAAGTGAGTAACAGCGGTGCAGCCCTTGCTGATGGCATAAAGATGAACTGTTTCTGTATTGCCAGATGCATCAGAACAACAGCTTTTACATTTATTTAAGGCTAAAAAAATTAACCCTTTCTTTTGAAAATCGTTGTAGGTTTGTGGTCCTTTTTCGCCCTACACACTCACCGCAAAAAGGTCAACTGTAAAGTGTGTTGTCCAAAAATCGCTAGCTATCATTGCAAACGTTATTAAACTGCAAAACAAAAGACATTCGAGGAGTATGTTTGCTTCAAACTGGTAACCTAGATGTTCGATCTTTTATATGACTGCTCTATGGTTAGGACAATCTGGAAAATTACTTTTCTAGTGGATGACCTACAGAAAAGTTGTCCAGCATTTTTAAGCTGGTCCTGTGAGAACACGAGTTGGTGAGATATTTTTAAAAAATGTGTCTCTTAGAGTAGAAAAATTGATTTTTCAAATCGCAAGCGCAAGAAACCCGGTGATTAAACTTGTTCCCAGCGCAGATCTCCTTTATGACTAGTCGCGTATGCAAAATGGACTAATAATTACAGTCTAGCACACACTGGCGTGACTAAGAAGCGCTGTGTGCTCTCCAAAAAAGCTGCTTTAGTAGATGCTATCTCTTTTTACGAGTTGCAACAGATCGGATCATTAGGCAAGTATTACACCCGCTCTCTGATTGGTTATTAAACTACACGTGGTTTTACGATAACCTAATCACACTCCAAGCGCAACTCGTAACCAAAAGATCCAGATTTTTTTTTTTCTTAACGAGAAATATGTTTTGCAGACAGATAAGTAGACGCGCTTTGATCGTATTTGCGTGATAACACATTTTTACGATAGCAAATTGATAATCAAACTAGTTATGGGTTATTTTTCTCTACATTCGGTTTTGTTTTTTTAAACTGTCTTCAAAAATATTCAAAAATTCCGTTATGGCAAAAATGTTTGTAAATTTTAAGAATAAATTTCCGATAGTGTAAGATTAAAGTTTCTGAAATCCTATTGCCACAATTGTTTGTTTATAATCCGCAGAGGCCGTAAAATCCAAAGGCTTGATTTTTGGCTTGAAAAAATAAATCTCGTATAATACGCTAAGCCGTATAATTCTCAGGCTATTCAGGTTTGTTCTTTGATTTGTCAATAAATCGATTATCTTCTGTTTTTATGTGCATAGCATAAAACTAATGAAATCTTTTTTTTTTTTCCATTTCAAAGCAAATTTTTGATGCAACAATTATGTATATAAAAAGAGTGATATGCTATAAAAACATATAGTAAAATAAATAAATAATAATCTATTGCATACTACTATAAATATATATAGTAGTATGCGATAGTGGAAACCGGAAAGAAGATATGAATTTAACTTGCAGGGTGATAACAAACGAGACAATTTACGATCTTTATAACTGCATAAAGGAGGAAAACCTTGATCAGTTGTTAAATTTAACTATTAATTTGACTTTCTTAACTATAATTCATTCCAAGTCACTATCTGCACTTATGTATAGATTTGTCTACTTTTGTTGAAGTTTATCTGCTTTTCATAGTCCAGTCTTTTTATTTATGCTTAGAAAATTGTTCATTTTTTTTCCCATATAAAGTTAACTATTAATTTGGCCTTCTTTCAATTCTTATAGATAATTTATTCCAAACAATTTTCATTCACTATCATACACTGATGCATGAAAATAGTCACATTTTGTCTACATTTGTTAAATTTCATCTGCCTTTCATCGCCCTATGTTATGTTATTAAAATAACATATATATATATACACTGAAGTGACAAAAGTCATGGGATACCTCTTAATATTGTGTCGGCCCTCCTTTCGCCCGGCGAAGTGCAGCAACTCGACGTGGAATGGACTCAACAAGTCGTTGGAAGTCTTCTGCAGGAATATTGAGCCATGCTGTCTCGATAGACGTCCATAATTGTGAAAGTGTTGATGGTGCAGGATTTTGGGCACGAACAGACCTCTCGATGATGTCCCATAAATGCTCGATGGGATTCATGTCGGGCGATCTAGGTGGCCAGATCATTCGTTGGAATTGTCCAGAATGTTCTTCAAACCAATCGTGAACAGTTGTGGCCCGGTGACATGGCGCATTGTCATCCATAAAAATCCCATCGTTGTTTGGGTACATGAAGTCCATGAATGGCTGCAAGTGATCTCCAAGTAGCTGAACATAAGCATTTCCAGTCAATGTTCGGTCCAGTCGCACCAGAGGACCAAGTCCATGCCATGAAAAACAGCCCACACCATTACGGAGCCACCACCAGCTTGAACAAACTGCCTTGCTGACAGTTTGGGTCCATGGCTTCGTGGGGTCTGCGCCACACTCGAACCCTACCATCAGCTCTTATCAACTGAAATCGTGACTCATCGGACCAGGCCACGGTTTTCCATTCATCTAGGGACCAACCGATATGCTCACGTGCCCACGAGAGTCGCTGCAAGCGATGTCGTTCTATCAGTAAAGGCACTCGAGTCGGTCTTCAACTGGAATAACCCAAGAAAGCCAAATTTCTCCGCACAGTTCTAACAGACAAGTCCCTTGTACGTCCCACATTGATTTCTGCGGTTATTTGACGCAGTGTTGCTTGTCTGTTAGAATTTACGACTCTTTGCAGACGTCGCCGGTCTCGGTCGTTAATTGCAGGCGGTCGACCACTGCGTTGTCCATGGTGGGATGTTATGCCTGAAATTTCATACTCTCGGCACACTCTTGACACAGTGGATCTGGGAATGTTGAATTCCCTAGCGATTTCCGAAATGGCATGACCCATTCGTCTAGCTCCAACTAACATTTCGCGTTCAAAGTCTGTTAATTCCCGTCGTGCGGTCATTATCACGTCAAAACCTCTTCACATGAATAACTTGAACAGAAATGAAAGCTCTGCGAAAGCACTGCGCATTTATACCTGTTCTACGCGATGCTACTGCCATCTGAAAATTTGCATATTGCTATCCCATGACTTTTGTCACTTCAGTGTATATTATGTCTTTTACAACATTGTATATGTTATGTCTGTTATGTTACTATTTAAGTTATGTTAAATTTCATCTGCCTTCCATGTTATGTCGTTTTATTTTACAAAATTGTTTCTTTTTTAAGGGAACTAAATTTTATGAAATTTAAAAAAGCGACGGAGTTAATATATTTTGGTAATATTACACCCCGCGAAATTCTAAATTTTTAACATATAATCCATATGTGCCCCTGAACACTAGGGTAGATGGAAGAAGAAATTTTTTGTTTTTATATTATTAATTCTTTAATACTTTATTTTTAAAATAAAAAAATATATATATTGTTTTCTGACTGTTGATTGCGATAAAAACAGTACAGTGACAGCAAAATCGTGTTGGAAAATCAGAGTGACACGGCATTTCTACCTAGTGGATACACATTCTCCTCATTCAAGTGGATTTCTACACCTCTAAAACCTCTGGTCGCAGAACACTATCCAATGAGAAACCCTTTCACTCTTCCGATGGGTTGACGTTTTTGCAATGTGAGGTTACAGTATCCTTCAGAAGAATCCTGTGAGTCATCCGACGCCGGTTGAAAAAAAAAACATCCTAATGGATTCGAAAATGTTCCCTCCAACTTTTCCTGAGAGACTGGGAAACGCAAGAGGAAAAAAGATCCATTTCTCGCGATTAAGGACGCTCTTGGCTCCAACAGACACGAGGAAACAAAAATTAAATGACCATGTTGTCAAAACATGAGACCGCTTGATGACGCTTTCAGAAATCATTAAGGACAATCTGTTGTCCTATTCAAACTACTGATTTTCTTTCTCTGATTTATTTTAAGACTGATTTCTTTAAAACCATTTACAGTGAGCCTCAAAATTGAGTATACACCTTAAACTTGTAACGTATGATTTTATTTAACAAGCTAAGTTTGCTAGAAGAAAATCGTGTTTTTTACTGTTAATACTATTTGTCCTCCTCTTCCAATATGCAAAGAAAAGAATTACGGAAGTGAATTCATTTTTTACGAATGAATACGACACTTGGAGAAAAAAAACTGTACCACAAATTGAGCATACACCTTTATGTATTCCATAAAAATAGAAAATTAATATTGAGTCGCATATCCTTTTGCCTGGATCACAGCTCACTCTTTTAGGCAGGGATTCCACCAAATTTTTTGTTATTTCAACTGAAATCTCTGCCCACTCTTCTCTTGAGATCTTCTTTAGATCCTGTTTACTCGTCACATCGTGTTCATGGAAAGATTTTTCCAACTGAGTCCATGCGTTTTCTAAGACATTTAGGTCTGGAGACTGGGTTAGAATTAGAGTATGTAGCTACTGCTTGCAGTGGTACAACACGTATAACTTGACTATTTCCGCCGTCTGCTGCTGGAAGACGAAGTTTGACCCAAGTCTACTTTGTCGTCACTTTTTTGTAATTTATTCTGCAAGATGTCAAGATACACCATTCTATCCATAATGCCATCCATGAAGGCAAGTTCTCCTGCTGCCATGCAGCCCCAAACGAAAAGGACGGATCCTCATCGGAGAACAGAACAGTGTTCCAGAATGATGGTTATTGAAATAGTTAGTGAATTTAGTGGTTATCAAATATGAACTGAAATATTCATAAATCTGGTAGTTAATTGATGCAGACAAAAGATGTAAATGAACCAGATAAAAATATAGTTAATCCTTTATATATTTTAATCCATTGGATAATTTTTTAGATTAATCTGGAAGTATTTATCCTTATGAATTTCCTATTGGGATAATTTCTAAAACCATTTGACCCTAACGGATTATGTGTAGTAAAACAAGTGTCTCAACAAATGGGTGAATTGTAAAATTGTTTTTTTTTTTTTTTATTCAAAAAATAAAAATGTATCCAAATCATTTCACGCGCCGTCGAACAAATAGCGGATGTTTCAAACTCGACATCTTCACTTTTTTTGTGTGTTTTTATTGTGATGCACAGAAGCGTTGAAGACAGAAACAAGCGAAAATAACTGATTGCCCATCGCTCCTTCCATCTATTGTTCTGAAACAGAAGCCCTTCGTGTTGTCATTCTTCTGTAACGGAATGTGTCGAGGTTCGTTTCCTTTTTTCGTTCGCATAGCTTGGAGGCGTTTCGGAGGGATTTCTTTTCTTTTTTGTTATCTTAGATGGCATTGCAGTAATATTTAAGGCGATTTAAGAAAAAAAGCCATTGTATTTTTGAACCGCTAAGCGATAGTTTTGTTCAAAGATTGGAATTTTCTGTATTGGAGGGTTATTGACTTTATAATACATCACAAAAATGTTTTTCTTCTTGCGTTATTTATTTTTTAAAAGTTTCATTTCTTTAAAAAAAAAAAAAAAAAATGGCGAAAGAATCGCAGTTTTAAATGAGAAAAGAATGGCGGCAAATGTTAATCGAAGTTTTTTTTTTTTTTTCAGAATTTAAAAAACAGTTTACGGAAATAAACCTTGGGATCAAGTGACATTGAGTATATTCTTTAGAACTAAATACAAAAGTAAACTGCAAAAAAAAAAAAAAAAAAAAAAAAAAATACAATTTTTAAAGATGAGAATTAAAAATTTAGTTTTTAAAATTTATAAAAGGATATTCTTACAATAGCGAAATTTTAAATAATAAAATATTTGATACTATTTTAAATAATTATTTTGTTAAAATAGCCAGATAATTAACAGACTACATATCAGTGTAAATGAATTTTATTTTAAATAGATAATATCTGAAATTTTAGTTTTCCAGTTATTACATATATATTTGTTCGTGAAATAGTATTTAAATATTGAGTTGTGGTATTTAAAAATTTAATAAGAAATTTAACAAAAATAATAGTTCTGTAATTTTTTTTGTCATAAATTCGTCATAACTGTAGTTTATATTTTTATTAATAAAAAGTTTCATGTAATCTTATATAAGAATGTTTTGCTTTGTTAATTTATTCATAAAATTTAAAATTATAATAGCATTAGAAAAAATGGTAATAAGAACTAAAATTTGAAATTGCATGTAATAAATTGTTTTTAGGTAGTTATATTGTCCTGTTTTGTTTTTAACGCAAAAGTAATTTTATGCTTTGTGAAAAAAAATATTCATTGCCCGACTCGTGACTCAATGGCGTCACTGGTGGGCGTTAGGTCTGAGATTTAATTCGTTGGCGGCTTTGTTGTAGACACTATTTCAAAAAAAAGGCGATGGCGTTTGGGTATTCGGCATCTTGCCTCGTGAGTCGGACTGGTGGGAGTTTTCAGGGTTTTTTACCATACGATATGCAAATGAGGGATAGTTCTCTCTAAAAATCTTCCCGTAAGACATTGCTCCAATTCTTTAGCGACACGGAGCCAAGTCAGACTTCTACCTACTACTACTCACACCACATCACTGTAATTAGAGTTGAGTTGCCCCTTTATAGTTTGGGAATGATGTGGGTGAGAATAAGTTTGATTGGGCTCTGTGGCTCTCTAAGATCCTATGAGACCGGGCCCTACGGCTTAAAGTGGATTCCAAACTACTACAAACATCTCTGGCACCGTGCACCTACCGAGTGCCAGAGTGTTAGGCGCAATTAGGTCCCATACTTCTCGCCTCAGAACAGAATGCCGCTCCATCGCAACAGAAGCTGCCCCTTTTCCCTCCATCCACGAGTAGACTTCTCACAGTGTGTCCGTCCTGCACAGCCGGACGCTGAGGATTAGACACAACAACAAAATATTCACTTTGTGATTCAATTTGTTTCTCTTCAAATTTTACATTTTATTACCCTGGAAATTAAGTGAAATAAAATAAAAGTAATTACATTTTGTAATACCATAGCAAATAAGAAAAAAAATGATGAGAATTTTTTGCCTGATGGGCGAGTGGCTAGCGCTCTAGAGCCCGGTACCACATGTTTCGGGTTTCAAATCCCGGCGGTGCCATGGATGTGTGTAGTGGTCCCGAATCCATTTTAAACCGTAGTCCCTGTCTAACAGGATCATAGAGCGTTGTAGGAGTAGTGTTACTCCGCGTCCGTAGCTTATCTTCAAGTCAAACGCTTCCCCTGGAGAGTGCTAAGCGAGTAACGTCACTGCAGCCGTTGCTTATGGCATATAAAGATCACGGTCTAAGTATTTGCCAGCTGCATTAGGAAAAAAATTGGTGACCAATACACTCGCAAATGTGTGATGAATTAAAATTAGGTTATATAATATGCTGTTCATAATGGATGCTAGTGTATGTAATGCTGTTACCGAATAAGGATCAGTTTACTTAGTTGCTTTTTTGTTCTTCCCCTGCAGCTGTCGTCGACACCTCATCCATTTTGGAGCATAGAGAAGAGATCAGGGACCTGTGGGAAAGACGCATGATGGCCGATGACAACCAGACTTCACCTTCTTCCGCCGTGGCCGAGAAACCCAGCTCGAACCCGAAGCCGGAAGAGGGCAGCGAAGGGGCGGTTGCGAAGACCAGCGGCGAGAGTGAAACGAAGCTGTCCAACGGATTCGCCCACCACGAAGAGGCCAAGACCGCCGACGAAGAAGAACAAGTCAAAGTTAAACAAGTAGAATCAGAAGAAGTTAAAAAGATTAATGAAGAAGACACAAACAAGACTCGTCAGGAAGACGAGGCGCAGTCATCCGTTCAAACCGCGGACGCAGACCACGACAACAACAACAACATGGATTCTCTGGAAGTGACAAACCAAGACGACTACGTAGAGGAGAAGACGTACACCTCGGAGACCTGCCTGGTCATGAAGCAGGTGGAAGAACAGCAGCACGAATCCTCTGCCACCCCCGCAGAAGTCGAAGAAACTGTCGCTAAAGTGGAGGAACAGGTGACGGAAGAATCGAAAAAAGAAACCACCACAGAGGAACCTGCGCCGGACACCACCACCCAGAGTGTCGAAGAAGTGGATGCAGCAGTTTCTGCCTCAGTTTCTAGTGAAGTTGAAAAACCCATCCAGGCAGCAACTCAAGAAGAGCCGGTATCTTCAACTTTCGAGAAAGTTGAGTCCGAAACCGAAGGGGTCTGCCAGACCTCTGAAAGTGCGGAAGTGCACGAAGTTGTGACTTCCACCACCACCACAACCATCACCACCATGGAGCAGGTGCACCATTCGGAGGAAGAATCCGCCTCCAAAGTCCAGACCGACTCTCTGGCGGAGGTGGAGAAGAGCGCCAGCGACGACGACGACGGCTTCGTTCGCGTCGAAGAGTGTCTGCCCAAGGTGGAGAGTTCGGAAGTCGAGCAGGAAAGTTTCGTCGTCGTCGAGAAACCGGAAGTTGCCGAAACCTCTAAAGAAGCAAGTGAAGCTACAGCTGCCCTCGAGGATCAGGGTAAGAACGAATTCATCCATAAATTCAAAAACATATTTTTAAGGAAAAAAAAAGAAATTTAAAAATTAAATTTTAGTTTTCTTAATTAAAATTTGTAAAGTTAATTTTGTAAATGCAAGCAAAAATAATGCGGAAATAAATACTTGCAAGTGTACATAAGGGAATGTTTCTGAAGTAAGTAAAAAAAAAAAAAAAAAAACTGAATTTATAAAGTACTAATACACAATGTAATTAATTAATTATTTAAGTGAAATATTCAAATTCTTTTAATGTGGTCAAACTTAATGTGATTAGCCGGAATGAAAAATAAACTTCTGATTGGATGACTCTCTCAGTCCTTAACTGTCAATTTAGGTGTGAATACTTAAAATACTAAGCACGTTGCGACGTGTTTTTTTTTAATGTAAAATAGCTTTTATAACTTTTTAATTTTTCTAAGTACTTTTCTAAGACTTTTTTTTTCTTCCTTAATCCAACACAACACGTCTTTGACCTCACCTGAATAGTTTCTTAAGGATTACTTTAATGAATAATAATCTACATTTCTGTTTCTTGTGACTTTTTTCTCCAATCTATCGGAATTCGAGCACACCGACCTCTGACCTTTGGTACCACAGGCTTCAGGTTTTTAATCCTGGAGGTGGCATGGATGTTAACTGTAGACCCCAGTCTCATGAGCCCAAAGTGTGCACAAGATAACCGTAGAGCAACTAACCCAACCAAACCTGGACCTCTGACTATTCCTTGAAATGCTTTACTTCAATGTAGAATATCTTGTTTCTAATGCCTTTTTTTTTTTTTCTGTCATCCTCCAGATCTCTCGGGAAGCGCGCCCACCCCCGAACCGGGCGCCGAGGAGAAGGCGAGCAATCCCGAGATCGAGCAGTTCGTGAAGTCGGGGGGAGTGAAGCGTATCATCCCTGGGGTGCAGAAGACGGAGCAGCCCTACAGCACCTGCACCACGGAGACCAAGATCGCCATGGAGATCCGAGAGATGAGGGAGCGGGAGGAGGAGCTCCGTATCATGAGGGAGCAGAACCTGCTCTCCCCCGCCCCCTCGCCCGTGCCCCCCAAGAGTCCCCTGCCCAGGAGCCCCTCCCCCACCGTCCCCAAGGAAGGGTCCAGCCCCACCACCCCTCCGCCCGGCTGCGGCTACCGCGTGAGCAGCGTGTTCGGCCACAAGGGGGGCGCCACCTCCCCCGTCGTGTCCCCGGATGAGGAGAAGAAGGCCTCCTTCAAGGGCTTCAACAAGGAGTCCAGCGTGGAGAAGGAGATCAGGATAGCCAGGGACAGAGAGGAGGAGCTCAGGAAGCAGAAGGGCCTCCCACCCCGGGAGGACGACAGCTACGTGAAGCCCAGCCAGGTCAAGTCATCGCAGGTAAGAGAACCCGCCCACCATTCTGACTCAATGCCAAAGATTTCAATCGGTTCTTTACTTTACTCAGTGTTTCTACAACAATTCAGACTCACGTTAACTCAATGCCAAAGTTGCCAATTGGTTCTTTACTTACTCAGTATTTCTACAATCATTTAGAAATCACGTTAACTCAATGCCAATGTTTTCAATCAGTTCTTTACTTACTCAATGTTTCTACAACAATTTAGACTCACGTTAACTCAATGCCAATGTTTTCAATCAGGCCTTTACTTTACTCAGTGTTAAAATACCATTTTTTTTTGGCGGCAAAAATATTTTGTTTCCAGTTTTCTGACTCTATCCATCAATCATCCATATTTGGCAGATTTCGTAAAAATACATTTTTTTCTGAAATTTGAGAATGGGACCTGAATGGCTGAGTAACTAGCGCTCTGGCGCTTGGTGCCACAGGTTTTGAGTTCGAGTACCAGCGGTACCATGGATATTTTAGTGGTTCGGAATTCACTTTAAGCCGTACGTCCCGGTCTCATAGGACCGTAGAACGTCACAGAGCCCAATCAGACTTCTCTCTCCCCCACATCATTCCCAAATTGTAAAGGGGCAACTCAGTTCTAGGCACAGTGATGTGGTGTGGTGTAGTAGAAAATTGAAGGATGGAAGTGCTTTTTTGAATAGCAATAAGATCTGGTCTTGATTCTGGAATGAACTTCTGACATACATCAGATAATCAAACTACGGTACGTGGGCTAACATCGTACCTCGATCACCATCCATCCTGCCCATCACAGTTTATCTTGATTACATTGTCAAATTTACAATGTCAGCAAATCACATAAGATATTAATCATATTTTATTTTATGTAACGATCCATTAAGAAGCACAATAACTGGAATACATAATGAAATTGAACTGTAATGAAAGATCAGAGATTTGTTCTAAAAACTTACAATAATTGACATACATAGATAACTCACATAATGAAATTTAACGTTATAATTATGATTAAAGATATTTATGTAGCTGCCACTTTCCACTGACAATTATTTGCAGTTGTGAATCAAGTTCACTTGTGGAAATGATCAGCAGAGATTTCGATAACTCAACAGTTAACTTGGATTTGTAAACATCTTTTGGTATATTTCATTTTGGAGAATATTTTTCATTTCACACAGAGAAGCAGTTTCAAAAGCGGAACATGAAAAAGCCATGAGCAATTTTTTCCGATGTTCAATCGTCCAAACAAGCGATCACGTACCAAAACTATTCTAAAACATGCTCTAGCTCTGCTACTCGCTACAAAATGGCGCTGTATATTTCGAGAACCAAGCATGATTGACGTTTTGGCTTAAAAATCCGCCACTCCCAGAAAATGGTACTGCACTACTGTAGTGATCCTTTACACTTGCCCGTAAGCACCCATTGAAATTGCGAGGGGAGCAAAAGGAGTCCTCTTCCGCGTCTTGGATACCCACTCGCCGACTAGTTCCGAAACGAACATTTGCGCGTAATTCAAAAGTACAGTATGTTGGTACGATGAGTTAGCTAGGCCCTTGAGATTTGATGGAAAAATCAATGTGGTTCTTTAACTAAGAGGTTTGGAGAGCCCTGGGATAATCTGCGAGAAGTAACTCTTCTAAACTGCTTTGATGAGTTAGATTATTGGCCCTACCATTTTCAGGTGCATCCACATGAGTTGGCGCCCTTTAAAAAGGTAATTTATATCAAATCAGTCATAGAAAAGTAGAGTTATTCATCATATTCAGTTCCGTGTTATAACCATTTCATTTATGGCAAGGTCCAGATATTAGAGAGTTTTTGCATACCGTATTTTGGACGTCCGTTATTTTTCTCCCTAGCGCACATGTTGCCAGGAAATTGCGCATGCATATCTGTAATAATGTTTCCTATAAGCATGCGCGCTACGGAGAAAAAATAACGGCCGTCCAAAATACGGTATGCAAAAACTCTCCATTAATACAAAAAGAACAACAGTTCTGATCTATAATCCCGTGATGGTATGATCTATAATGTTGCTGGTGTGGCTAGGAATAAAATAATCGATTCATCTATTTAGCATTGTTGTCGATTTCCACGTAACTAATGAGGGTCGGATAATTAATTACTTTCTATCGAATTAAACCCCATTATTCTAATTAAGATACCAAATTTCCTGACATTGATTGACAGTTCACATTGCTTCCTACAGGTGCGCGTGTTCGGCAAGGTGGCCGGGGGCGCCTCTGTGAAGCAGGCGGCGACCGCCAAGATCCAGTTGGAGATCGAGGAGCAGACGCAGCGCGAGATGGCCCTGCGGGAGTCCGGCTCCATCCGCACCATCTCGCAGGAGAGGACCGACGCCAAAGTCGCCAAGCTCAAAGCCGCGGAAGAAGCGCCCGCCACCAACGGTGAGAAAAGTCCACTTCTTTTTCCTTACTTGAAAAATCGGTTGAGCCATGGCTCACTAGTTACTATTTAAGGTGGGTTTAAACAGTACATTAAGATCTCATGTTTCAAAACACCAGCCAATCCGATGTTTGATATCCTTTCAGGATCAAGCTTCCAAATGACTGGCGTTTCTTATCGGATGGAAATCCATTTTAAAAGCTTGAGAAAAAAACCTTATAGGGGTCCTTTGACAACCATTTAAAATGTTTTTGACAACGTTTTTGCTTTTTACTGGAATGGCTGCGTAGATTGTTTTAAAAGCTTCTAGAACAGGGGTGGCCAACCTGAGGCCCGCCTTGAATATTTTCCGGCCCATGAGACGCATCACACTTTTTACAAACTATATTTATGTTATAATGATCAAAAGTATTGAAAAAAAGTTAAAAAAATGCATCATGTCTGCATCCCTATTGTTTAAGATGAAAAGGGTGAGAGGCACAACGTTCTTGTACGACATTTATTACTCAACTGAAAAACGATACATGACGAAAAACACTTGACAAACAAAAGAGCGCCCTCTTACGGAGAACGAAATATTACATAAGGAATGTACATACGGTTACGGTCTGAACATGCCGCCCACCTTGAAATAACATTTCAACAATGAATGAATATAAAAGTGTTACATTATATTCATTCAAACATCGGATTGGTTAGTGTTACACACTAATTTGCATACATGAAATCAAAGGAGTTGAATGAATATCGAATAGAAATACACTGATTATACAATAAATGCAATGCTACAATTAACATACATTAATAAAATTTAAACTGGCAACATACATAATTTTTTGTGATATTTCTTTTAAATGTGCCATCTGCTGTTTTGATGGTTACAACCCTAACAATATTATCAAGACCAGGGTGTAATTGTATTATTCTACCCATTCTCCATTTAGTTGGGGGCAAATTATCATCTTTAATGAGACACAGATCATTGATTTGAAAATTTTTAGTTGGTAAAAGCCATTTTTGGTCTTTGTTGCAATCGACATAGATATTAATTGTGCGAACGTTTCCAAAATTGTTGAACCATTTTTTGAATAAGTTGCCATCTAGTAGATATGAGATTTTTGACTCAATGTAATTTGGCTCAGGAATACTTGTCAATGACCTTCCAATAATGAAGTGATCAGGTGTAACGCTGATAGGTCATTTTGGATCATTAGAAATTGCTGTTAAAAGGTCTAGAGTTAAGACAAGCCTCTATTTGTGTTAAAAATGTTTCAAATTCTTCATATGTTAATTTAGCTTCACCAACAACACGTTTTAGATGATATTTTGTTGATTTTATACCAGCTTCCCAGAGACCACCCATGTGTGGTGCACCTGGAACATTTAAATGCCGTTTAATACCATTATCAGACAAGAAATTGTTTACATTTCTTGATTGTAATTTTGATTTGAAAGTTTTTCAAATTCCATGAGCTTACGTTTTGCGCCAACAAAGTTAGAACCGCAATCGCTGTATATATCACTGCATTTGCCTCTGCGGGATATAAACCTCTTGAGAGCTGCAATGAAGGCATCTGCAGAAAGATCAGTTACTAATTCTAAGTGGATAGCTCTAGTAGTGAAACAAACAAAGAGAGCTATATATGCCTTAAATGATTTTGAACCTCGACCCTTCGATGCTCTAATTTGGAATGGACCAGCGTAGTCTACTCCACAACGCAAGAATGTCGGAGAAGGGGAAATACGTGTAATTGGCAAGTCACTCATCATTTGATTAGTTATAGAAGCTCTAATTCTGCAACATTTTACACATTTTCTGATTAAATGTCTAATGACATCTCTAGCACCTATAATCCAATATTGTTCTTGAATAGAAGATTGTACAAGTTGGGGACCAGCATGCAAGAGAATTTCATGATAATATCTAACAATGAGATCAGTTAAAATGTGCCTTTTGGCAGTACGATGGATGTTTGTGGCCGTATGCGATATTTGCATGTCGCAAGCGACCGCCCACCCCTGAGAATACCTGAATTATCCAAAAATGGATTTAGAGACAGAATTTTGCTTCTGCAAGATAATGCTTGATTTCTTTTTAATGCATTGATCACATTATTAAACACAATAAATTGAACCAGTTTGATTAACACATTTATAGCATTAGTAAGTTCACTAGTATTTAAAAAACCAGTTACCTTATCTTTTGAATTTCTGCAATTATTAACAAACCTTAAACAATATGCTGCTACACGTTTCAGTTTGGAAAGAGATGAATATTTCTGAAATAAATCATTTGAATTTGGTGAATGATTGGCTGCAATAGTTGATTGTACACAACACCTTTCTTCAGTCACAGGATCGTTCAATGTCGACACAGAATCGTTCAATGTCGGCAAAGAACATTCGTTGTATAGAAATTCTGGACCACACAACCACACTGAGGTAAGTAGTGCTGAAGATGACACACCACGGGTCGCGAGATCAGCAGGATTTTCATTTCCACTAACATGATGCCACTGGGTAGGAGAAGTCTGGATTTTCGCCACTCTGTCGGCCACGAAAGATTTCCATCGGCTGGCATGGGATCCTATCCAGGCAAATACGATTGTGGAATCCGTATGAAAATGAATTGCGATATAGGGATGTCAAATGCTTTACAAGTAAACTCCATCAATTTACTTAATAGAAGTGCTCCACACAATTCCAATCGAGGAAGTGAAATGGTTTTAAGAGGTGCAACTTTAGTTTTGGCTATTACTAGTTGAACTTTGATTTGTCCTGTATTTGACACAGAAGGACAGTAAATTACTGCTGCATATGCCTTTTCTGAAGCATCACTAAACCCATCCGGTGGAATTTCTTTGTCTGGATCATGAAATAAGTATCTTGAAATTTTGAAGTCTTTGACAAATAGTATGTCTTGTGATAATGCCTTCCATTCAATTGCAATGTCTGGAGGAACGACTTCATCCCACTGCAACTGATATTTCCACAGTTTTTGCATGAGTAGTTTGCTCTGGATTGTGATGGGTGACAACCATCCAAGAGGGTCGAAAGTCTTTGCGATTGTTGAAAGAAGTGTTCTTTTGGTTAAGGTTCCTTCAAGCAATAATGATTTGACTTTGAAGGAGAAGACATCTGAGGCTGGATGCCACTGGATACCTGAAGTTTTTACTGTATCATCATCAACGCTCAAAGAAGCATTTGGTAGACGCAAATCTTCTTGAATCAAGTTCGTGAGTTCATTACTAGATTTACGAAATGGAAATTTAACAGCAAATCTGCCTGTTGAATCACGAGAGAAAGTCTGTATGAAATGATTTTCACGAGCTGTTTCTTCCTGAGTGTAAGGCTTTATGTCTGAAATTTCTTCTGATTGCCAAATTTTGTCAAGTTCAAACTCAACTGCATTGAAACTAGCATGATTAGATGTACTTGTTTGAGTAAAGCCTTTTGTCTTTCCGAGAATTACCCAACCGAAAATTGATTCTGAAGCAGAGATTCCGGAAACATTTAAATGTCCCACTAAGCATAACTTCACCGAACACATCGGCGCCCAAAAGAAAATCTATTGGGCCAGGCTGTTCACAGTTGACATCTGCTAACTGCAATTGTTTGAATGTTTTCAAAACAGATGCATCGACTGGACATTGAGGAAGGTCACAGGTGATTTTAGGCATGATTAATGCATCAACAGTTATAGATGCGTTTTTGTTAAACTGTGATGTTATTTGTAATTTGACCGAACCTGCAACTCTACCTACTTTTTGTGAGCTCAAACCGTCTATGCTTATGTTTACTTTAGTGCGATTTACTTGCAATAAATTAACGCTACTCTCTCTAATGAATGAGCCTTGATTGGCTGAATCAATAAGTTGCCTAGAATTTTGAGAAGTGCCATTAATGTCTTTTGACATAAACAATTGCTGTAGGCAATAAAACCGCTTGTGTGGCGGACACGATTGCATTATTGCTACTAATTGAAGGAAGTTCATTTTCTGTTTGTGAATCAGATTTTGAATCATTTAAATCCTTCGAACATAAAATTGTATTGTGGGGTTTTGTACAGATTTTGCACAATTCTGCTCGACATTTATCAATCGTATGTGATTTGAATGTTAAGCAATTACTGCATAGTTTCAAATTTTTTACAGTATCCCATTTTTTCTTTGTGAGGGAGTTCCAAAAAACTATCGCATTTAAATAATCCATAGTGTGAGGAACTTTTGCAGTAAGTGCAAATATTAGCTACAATCTGTGAAGAGTACGCAGAATTATTGCTTACTTTTATATATGGTCCCCCTAACGTTAGAAGAAACATCTGGTTTCTCTTCAACCCCGCTCGCTAACCCGCGATGAACTTTGACCTCGGGGAAGGAGGGAAGTGTTTTGCTTGCATTAGAACTATTCTCATTCTTTCTAAGTTTCCTTAATTCATCTTTTAACGTAATTTTAATGAAGTTAATTTAGAAAAAGTTCATGCATTTCCTGTTCATATTTATCAAATTCGTCATCTAAACAAGAACGAAGAATATCATAATTTAATTTATTTATTTCAATATCTAAAATATTTACGCTATTTTCATGCACTTCAAAAACAGAAATAGAATTTTCTTGATTTTTGTAAATTATCTACTATAGCAATTAATCGATTTAGCTTACCTTTGATAATTCGCTTTTGTTTTAGAAGACCTTCCATGTTGTGGTTTCGTGACCTTCCGGAATGTAAGTACGATGCTGTGAGATGCGATGCTACGCACTTTGTTTGAGATGCACATGCAATATGATGATGATGATTTGCGATGTTACGCACTTTGTTACGATGCAATATGATTGTGATTTTATGTTACGCACGTTGTTATTTTAGCTCCGTTGAGCAAATATTCGAAATGGTTGAGTACGAACGCTTTCGTCGACCTCCCCACTCATCTAAAAGTATGTCTGCTGGAATTTTGCCTCGGGCTCGACGGACCATCTGGTGAGGGGTGAAAAGGATGAGAGGCACAACGTTCTTGTACGGCATTTATTACTCAACTGAAAAACGATACATGACGAAAAACACTTGACAAACAAAAGAGCGCCCTCTTACGGAGAACGAAATATTACATAAAGGAATGTACATACGGTTACGGTCTGAACACCTATATTCAAAAATGAACTGTCGAAAGGATAAGAAAAAATGAACTTTGATTTTAAAATAATATTCTTGCGAATATAGGACAGATAGTGCCTGTTTTATTCGTGAGTTTATAGTTATGAGTTCACAGAATAATTAAATTATATTCTGCGAACTCATGAGGCACACGCCTCTTGGAACATTTAATATAACGCGTTCCACATTTCCCTTTAAGTGACCATCCCTAGAGACGCACGAGTGATTGTTGATAGCAGATCAGACCAGACTCTTAATTGAAGTTGTTACGCGTTTTTGGATTCAACTTACCCCTGCGAATCGGTTTTATTTTCGAGAATAAAATATATCCAACACAAAAGGAGCGCAAACATGACGGACGCAACACTAATTACTATATGCAAATACCCACATGGAGATCGATTTGAAAAAGCTAAGTGAAAGAGTGGAGAAACATATCACATTCGTAAAAATAAATACTTTTTGATGAATTCGGTTTTTATTTCGTTTTATATTTATATATTTTTTATATTTCGTTTTTAGAGTTAGATATTTCTTTACAGTGTGCGTTTAGTATCATTATAGTATCTATGTTTATATGTAAGAATAATAGTAAACACAATAGTAATAACTCATTCTGTTTCAGTTTTTCACTCCGAAAAAATGTTTGTAGTGGGTCTAAATCTAATATGGGGATATAGAATTTTGTATGCGGAGTTAGGATGAATTCCCAAAGTGACCCGCAAGATCATTTTAGTTTGGCCATCCCTGATCTAGCGTTTCAGAACGCCAGTGAATCGCAAGTCTGTTTTCCTTCCAGAATCAGGCTTACAAATAGGCTGGGCGTTTCGTATCGGATGGAAACCCATTTTTAGAGCTTGAGAAAAAGAAACGGCAGTTGTAGGGTCCAGCGTTTCAAAATGTGTTGGACATCGTTTTTGCTGGAATGGCTGTGCAGATATTTTTTAATAAGCTTCTAGAATAAGTTATGAATAGAGTTGTAATGTTTTCGGTATTTCTCTCCCATGTAGCTTATTCACATTTCAGACTGCTCTTTGTGTTGTTTAACACTTTTGCTGCCTGACATGTGAGGATGTGTTGATAGTTCGACTACGCACCAGCGCGTGATAGAAAATTATGTCCTAAAATGCCCCATTACGCGCTAACAAATGATGTGTGAAAATGAAACGAAATATTGAAAATAAGTGACGAAATGCATTATTTTTGCTTGATACTTTTTTTCCACTAACAAATAATTAATATAAATGAATTATCATAAGTTGGTTTCAATGATATACATATCTTAGACACCTTGGAGGGGGGAAGGAATTTCATATCGCCGTCATAACTGACGTCACTCCTCCAGAAGTTCAGCCAACACATTTGCAGTGTGATCATCTGTTAGAGACTTATTGGATTGCAATTTTTTTTTAGTTTTAGGGGCGTGAAAAAGCCCTATCGTCTTACAACTCGTATGACAAGCTTTTGGAGGGGTAATAACTAGTAAAGCCATCAATGCGAAGCATGCTCGTTAGCATCGAAGCCACATCACGCCATGTGGCGCGAAAATATTTTTTGTATCTCTTTTCAATGGCCATTTTAAGAAATTGATAATGTATACCAAAGTGGTGATATTCCTTTTATGTATGAATTTTATCAATGATAATAATATGAATTGTAAATTCTCACTAACCAGTAATTTTTTTTTTCTTCTATTCCAGTACGCTAATACAATACGTTACCCAAATTGATACTAAAGACGTTTTTTTTTTTTTAAATTCCCTTTATTATTTTAAATTAAATAATGATCTCAATACAGCATCTCACGCTCGTCTCTTTCGTTCCAGGCACCGCCCACCCCGTCTCCAACGGCAACCACACCAACGGTCGCTCTTCCCCCGACAAAAGGGGCAGCCCCTCCCCCACGGGCGGAAGGCCCGCCACCATCTTCTCGCAGACCAACGGCAAGTCCGGCATCAGCATGCACAAGTTCATCGCCAGCAAGGGCAAGGAGACCACCTTCGCCGCCCCCCGCAATGGCGTCGCTCCCGCCAAGGAGGAGGGCGGCGCCAAGACTGCCGTTGTGCCCCCCGCCATGGTGAAGATCAAGAGGAACGTCTCCGTCGAGTCCAAGATCCAGCAGGAGATCCTGGAGCTGAAGCAGCGGGAAGAAGAGCTCAAGTAAGTTCAGGATTTCTGGTAGATGTCATGCTGGAACCGGATTTTTGCAATAAATTTAGATCACCACGCATTGTGCATCATTTTTTGTACCTTTCAAATCATGGCTTATACGTGGCATTTTCAACTACCTATTAAAAGGCGATCAAAAAATTTCCGTTCGAGGACCCTACAGTCCAGATTTGGTATGCCAGTCATGCAAGATCGTCTTGAGCATTTAGGCAACTGCCTCGCCATGTTGAATATATCCCTTTGGTGAAACTCCTCGTTTTGCTGCTTAAAAAAGCCTGGAACTACACATTGCTCTTGTACGTCCGACAGGGAGCTGTCAACCCTTCAATGAATTTTTAAGCGACCGAAAAACCGCATAGGGAGAGACCAGGTCTCTAAGGCGGGCCACAGCTTTCGGGTTCGGCGGTGACATGGATGTCTGTGTGTTGAGAATCCACTTTAAGGCGTAGATCCGGTCTCTTTGACTGAGATCCGTGATGCTCTTACAGTCATGACTTCTCACCCACATCTTTGCCAAACTGCGCACTGTCACTGCATTGTAGCAGGCAACAGTTAACATGTCTTAGCAGACTGATGAATGGACCTATTCCAAATCTCTGTCTTATTCCACTGGTAGCACGACCTGCCCAATTTGCACCAAGTGCCGTAATGACTAGGCTTCTGCCGACCATGTTCTCTCCAAACGGGACCTTTTTTTCACTACGCCGTTGCTTGTTTTGGACTTTATCAGAGTTAACATTATCACAAACTTGATCTAGCTCTGCTGGAACCTTGGAGATTTACAACAACATCAGTTTGTGTTGGCATAAGACCGTTTTTTGGAATACGACCCTTTGCTTCGACATACCACCAGACACGCAGTGACAGCATTGTCTGGAACGGGTCAGTACCGTTCCACTTTGACAAATTTTTTAGTGATTCTAAAGAAAAAACTTGAATTCAGTAAATTTGCATTTTATCAGCACATGCGTGTATTTGATCTGACTGCTAAATGTATCATAAGTATTTATTTGATACGACATCATCAACGCATAACATGAGGATTTATTGCATGGATATGGATGAACCGTTTTATCTTTATTTCTGATGGAAAAAAAAATCTTTTGGTATACGAATTTCCCATTGTATAACATTACCAAGCACGTGTACTCATTTTTTATGACTAAGATACGAGTTATTTAACAAAGAATACTTTTTTTTTTTTAATCGCATGCCCATCCCCTCGACCTCTCTGTCATGAGTCGACGAGCAGCCCAATACAGTAAAGAACGACAAAAACAGTAACACAAAAAGGGAGCATTAGGACATATAATGAAGTGCTGTCCAGTCATGGGCAGCCCTAGTTGCAATGTAGGCAGATATCTGTAGTAGCCAGTCCTATTCTCTACAGGTGACTCCGTAAAGTAGCCATGGCCACAAAGAACACTCAAAATGGAATCAATAGCTTTGATAAAAAATACTATTATGTGGCATGGTAAATCTACCTAAAGTCTACTTGCACGCACCCCGTGAGTTGGCTGGAATACTGGAGTCCTCCAAAGCTCATAAGTGAAATGTGGGTGTTGTGTTTCCTTCCCATTTAGGCCGATTGGTTTTAGTTTTGTTAAGTTTTATTTCAGTGCTTTTTCTTACCAATGTCTAATTAAAAGTTGTAGTTTCAATTTATCTTATTAAAAATTTAAAATTTTTTAGTAAGTGTTATTAATATGAATATATTTTTTTTCCCCAGAAAGCTTCATTCCAATAGAAGTAGCGTTATTTCCAACACGGAGGACGGAGATAATGAAAATGAAATGAACCAGAAAAATAATCTAAATGAATACGAAAATGGAATTCATGAAGAGGTGGGTGATGTTTCTTCATAATTTGCTATCGTTACGTTTTGATCCAAAAAACCAACCGTAGCCTTTTCTTTGGAAGAGCCCGACTTGGGATGACGCGAGCAGATAAAAATGCAGAACTCGCGTTCGATTCCGTTGCAGTTACTACCTTCTAAAACGCGTCGACTCGATGGTGATAATATACAATTCCATGAATGAATTTTGATTTTGTAGTCGCTAGAATAAAGAAATACTATTATATTTTTACTATTGATATTATAAAACGCTACTGATATACTATATCACCTATACTGGCAACGGAGTACCCATGGGGATAGAACACTTAGCCTCCTCATCTTAATTCATGTATAAAATTTGATTTTTAATTGGCTGTTTAAAGTTAGTATATGGTAAAAATAAAGAAAAGTAAAATAAAAAAGAATTTAAAATTCTATACAATTAGGAACCAGTTGTCGATGCCATAAAAATTGAGAATCATCTATGTTATATAAAAACTACTGATTATATAACATTAGCATAATATGATATATAATATTAATATATTATATCTATACATTCTTCTTTAATGGTGTTACAGCCCTGGATTGGGCCAAGACCTTCTGCCAACTGGCAGGTTTCAAAACACGAAATGTTTTCTTTTTTTACATGATAGGGTTGTCAGCCTACACTCTACAGTCCTATTAAACTGTGATCTAAAGTGGATTCAGGAACCACTAAGTGCCAGAGCACTTGTCACTCAGCCATGAGGCCCTATTTATATATATTACTACCGATATTATATAAACATGATATATCACTAAATTTGCATATAATAACAGTATTTATATAGTATATCACCTTATACTGATATATAATATCAGTAGTAATATATGTAGTATATAAGGTTCAGAGAGTCCATCCCCATATTCAATATATACATTGGTTTCAATGTTTATCTATATATTTGATGCACCCCTTAAAACCCTCTGGACGCTCAATGCATGAACGGAAAGGTTATTGCTCAGCTCATTGTCTATCACCAATCACGATGGAACAACTTATGGTGTAGTCCATATTCAATCTGTGAATATTGTTTCTATAGAACTTGACACTTTTCTCCTCTGTCACAGGAGCTGAGCCCTCGCCACAATAAGCTGATTGCACAGTGGGAACAGAGGATTCAGAAAGCCGAGAGTTGAGCGCTTTCCCTGCATCTGATGTTGACAGCGAACCCTTTTGTGCCTTCTTTGGGGAGAGAGAGAAAAAGCATCTCTCAGATGTCTTATACAAAGGAACTCAATCGTTTTTTGTTTTTTTTAACTGTGGTTACTTTCATACTGCAGCTACTCCACACTTTATAGTGCTCTTTTATTAATGCTAAACTATTGGATATGTATACTTTTTATCTATGCAGAACTACGATATATATAGAACAAAACAAAACAAAAAAATATATTCTTTAAACTAGATAAAGTTCATGGCATAATTCAGGTAATTATGTGAAATTAATGTAAAAATATATATATGAAAAAAAAAGAAAACCTTCTCAAGAAGAGGTTTGCAAGCGAATTGTACATATCAGATAAAATAAAAATTTAGTTTTTTTTGTAGTGTTATTCAACTGTTCTTGTGAAAATATAATGTCCAATAAAAGTTTTGAATTGAACGTTTCTAGTATGACTCAGATTTTTAACACACAATGGTGTTACTTTATGAATTCATTTTGTAATCAACATTGAATTATAAATGTTTACACATAAATTGAAAAATATAGCATTCATTTTAATTAATTTTATAAATATTAATCATGCATGTTTAAATAAGATTTGTTTTGATACATTTTTAGTGTACATTGTTTGGTTGTAGTCTCAAAATAATATTTACAGAATGGCTGAAACATTTTCTGCTTCAAAGAGACTTAGCCCAACCCATTAAAATTCAATTACATGTTAAAAAAATTTTCCATTAAAGTAACTTAATTATTACATATAATCACTAAAATAAAATCATTTTTTTTTATCTCAGAAATAAAAAATGCAATCCACTACTATTATCATTTAATATAAAGCCAGGCATATGTAACTTCTTACTCATTTTTGATTATATTGACACAGTGAAGAATATTTGCTAATATTCCCTGACTGTGCCCTGTGTTGTTCATCAGGCCCTTTTAAGGATTTTACACATTTGACAAGCTGTGCTCTCTTTTATGAACTGTTCTCCAGACAACTTTCTAACTAGACTGTTTTTATTGGACTGCCAGAGGGCACATGGCTGATAGGGTGTCTGCCCCGAAGTAGGGGAGGGGGAAACTAATTTTGGTTACAAAGAATTTTTTTAATAGAATATATAAACTTACATGCAAGGGTCTTTGCACATCTTATGTTCCAGTACAACTTCCTGTTCCATTTTAAGACAACCCCAAAAGATACCATTAAAAATGATGATGATACCTTTGGGGTTCTTTAATACTGCAACATTGCCTGATTCTCATGAAAGAAGGAAACAAAAATCAATGATCAAAATAAATTTTTTATTTACATAGCATGATTTCATAGGAATAAAAATTTTTTAAATTTTATAATAAAACCCGTATACACATATAAAATACTAACTTATAACTAGCATTATACATTTTTACAGATTTCAAAACATCACATGATAATTATTACATTTATACATGTTTAACTAAAGGTTTACGGTGCATTTTAAGCTGTCAAAAGCACAACTTAAAGTAAACACTACCACAACATTCATATCAGACACCACAAACAGAAACATACAATATATATAAATTATATGAAATAAAAAAAATTTAAAAATACAAATGAAAATTCATTCGTTACAGATCACATGTAAAATTTGTATCTATAGAGGTAATATGCAAGTCCACAGATGGAAGCAGCATGCATTCACGAATTCCTCAACTAGATTTTGCAAAGCCAAAATGCGTTGACTGGGCTTCTCTTGGCTTGACTCTAAATCTGTGGGCTGCTCTCGAAAAACTAAACACAGTTCCTGGGAAGGAAAAGGCAGATGATTAAAAAAAAACATTTGCAAATTGCTGTAATTATTCAGGATAATTCTTAATACCACCATTTAATAGGTAATTATCATTATAATTAAATCCATTTACAAATATTTACACATTTGGTGCAGATAAACAAGAAATGTCTATTAGAAGATAAGTTTTAACTATGGTAGTTGAATTATATGATATATGAAAAAAATGATTGTATGATGTAATAACAAGATTTCACATCGCAACATTTAATTACGAAAATTAATATTTACAAATACTAAACAAGTAAATTAAATTATACAGAAATAAATCATCACAGCAATAAAAAAATGAAACAAATAAAAATAAAAATAACATTCCATCTAAGGCATGAACAGAATGGTGAAGTTCCATAATAACAAGTTTAGTTGTTTTTTTTTAGCTTACAGAGTTGAAAATAATCAATACAAAATAACAATAAATAATATAAGAATTGAAACAGTATTTCTTAAACACTGCATAGAATATATATTCCCCCTCCTATATGTTAGCATTTCTTTTAAATAGACTTTAAGGTTAAGCCTATTTTTAAACTTTTAATTTTTCTAATTTTATGTAAAATATTTGAATAACTAATAAGGCAGGTCGATCTCTAGAAATTTCTAGTTAATCTTATCATAAATTTGTCATTGTACTTGAGTATTACATCAAACTTTTTTGATATTTAAATTTGAATTTAATTCCACGGTAAATAATATTATGACTTATAAGCAAAGGAAACTTTCTTTAATTAATTTAATCGATGTTAAAACTTTTATATCTTAACATTTTAGTTCATTAAAACTTTTTTTAAAGTTTTAAAATAAAAAGCTTAGTTTTAAATTTAAAGTTTTCCAAGCAATCTTTCCCCCTCCCCCAAAAGCAAATAAAAGAAAAAAAAGGTAAAATGATACAATTTTTTTTTTTTTTTTTTTCAGAATTAATATATACTTTACAGTTAGTCTAAATATAATACTCTGTAATAAATTTTTGCAAAAAATGAGCATTTCAATATCATTTTAAAATAACTATGTGTAATTTTTCATAGCAACAATTTTTAAAAACAGAGAGAGAGTGATCTCAAACTTACAGCTCGATTGACTTTTGTGTCAACTGTCAGTAGCATGAAAGAATCTGGGCAGCTAGTGTTGCTGACAACCTGAAATAAATGAGCATTGCCACAAGACATTAAAATTTCAAATTGAAGCCAAAATGATGATTTTTTATAAGGATACATAATATTATTTCACTATTAAAATAGAAATTATCACTTTTACATTAAAAATGCCACTTTTTCCACACATTACACTTTTAATCATCACAAATTGAATTTTTCTTATTTTTTTTTTATATAATAAACCATACTATTTTTCATACAATTAAAAATGTAGAAAAGTTTTTGCAAAATTTATTAGAATTATTAATTAAAAGGAAAAAATAATGCTAGAAATTGCAGAATTTTAAAAACTTAACACTTTTTTTCTTTTAAATAATTCGATAGATATTTCCAAATAATATATAAGCAATATACTTATTAATAAAAAGGGAATATCTATACTTAATACACACAAAATATTTTTAGAAAAAAAAAGTATGACTCGATGACAGAAAATCATTTTTCTTCAAAAGAGTTAATTAAAGTCACTATAATAAATAAAAATCATGTAAATTAAGTTAAATTAAAAAATTAATAATTTATTGTTTATATATAAAATATATTAAATAATTAAAAATTATTGTACAATATTAATATATAAAATAATAAATAATATAATAACATTTT
Organism: Caerostris extrusa; assembly: GCA_021605095.1. Lineage (NCBI taxonomy): Eukaryota > Metazoa > Arthropoda > Arachnida > Araneae > Araneidae > Caerostris > Caerostris extrusa. The sequence goes on along the minus strand of BPLR01018109.1, from coordinate 32,176 downwards.
TATATGTAAAATAATTAAAAAACATGTCATAAATTCTTATTTTGAATATATATTTAATTATTTAAAAATTGAATTTTTTAAATGTTAAAATGGATCCATTAACCAAAATAACATTTTGTTGAGTGATGCAAAATCTTCTATAAATGAATCTATGAACGAATCACTTATGAATAGATCTATGAAGGAATCAATATTATATAAATATATACGAATCCTTTATGAAATCTATGAACGAATCACTTAAATCTAAGAACGAATCATGTATGAATGAATTGTTCTTTTCTTTAGTATGTCACAAATCTTATACGAGTACAATGCAAAATACATGGGATAAAAGGAAAAAAAAAGTATAATTCTATACCACATAGAGGGAATTATTATCTGGAGAGACAAACTCCCGATGAGAATCGGCGTATTTGGTTTTGAGGACAGGTGCCAGTGTCGTGTACCACGAGAGGTGCATCACCATGAAGGGCGTCAGCTTCGAGTCAACTCCATTCAGAGGCACGATGGACACCAGCTCCAGCAGCTCGGCGAACTCGCCGTACGAAGACAGGCTGTGCTGAAATTTCAAACAGAAACATCGTCACCATCATTATACAATGAAACGTCATTTGATTTTTCATTACTTTTTTAAATCTAAAATTGTGCTGTCAAAAAATATCGGTAGGAGAATTAGTGAACACAAGGTTCCTTAATAATGAAGGAAAGACATCCTTCCAAAGTATCCGTAGACGGGTATCAGTTGACCAATTGTGTCTGGCTATTGCAAGAAATTCGTTTGAAAGTGCCTGTGCGCGTCACTTCCGACACTATATTACTATACATTAAAAAAAAATGTACGCTTGAATAAGCTGTACCATCCCTTGAGGCGTGTCCCACGACTATTGAATCACCCTGCATATTAAATCAGTATATCCGCAGAAATATAACGCTAAAGCACAACAGTTGGAGACTTATCTGTCACCTGACAGCCTGGAAGAGCTGCGATATATATATATATATATATATATATAATTCTTCTGCACGTGTGTTTGTCACTGAACGCCTCCAAAACGGCTGGATCGATTTTGATGAAATGTTGTGTGTGTGTGTGTTTGAAACAACATTGAGAATGTTTTTAGGCTATCCTCTTTGTTGTAAGTCGACACCAAAACGGGCTGCAGTCTATCCACTTCTATTCCGTTCAACCCAAAGGATTGGGCTCGACGTTTCGCCCACCTCATTCTCGACGTTGCGACACAGAATCACTTTCAAGACCAGAAGTCGAAATAAATTGATTTGGTCTGTCGCTTTGCAGTCATTTTGTGCACACTTTAGGCTATTGAGACCGGGACCTGCAGTTGAAAGTGGAAGAAGTCGAAATAAAGCTAGATTATTTTTCAAAGCAGAATATATGTACTCAAACACAAACACATATTTATTGGTGACTATGCTGTTCTAATGCAGCTGGCAATACAAAGACAGTTCATCTTTATGCCATCAGCAAGGGCTGCACTGCTGTGACTCATTAAGCACTACCCAGGGGGCACGGGTAGTTTGAAGACAGGCTTCAGACGCAAGTAACACCATCCCTACAATGCTGTACGATCCTACGGCTTAAAGTGGATTCAGAACCACTCCAAACATCCATGGCACCGCCTGAACTCGAACCCGAAATCTATGGTACGGAGTGCCATCCACTCGGCCATCAGGCCCGATTGGTAACTATGTAGATTTTATAAATATATTTTCGGTTATTCTTTTACTGTTTAATTTGTATCGGAGCAGGACCATCAGAAATAATGGAGAAAAAGTTTCCTCCCCATCAAACTGTAGCGATATCCGCCCTAAGAACTCTAGCAGCCCAATAAAATGTAGCCTTGGTAAAGTGGTCAGAGTTAAAAGTCATAAAATCAAATGCATGTTGTCCAATGTAAAAAGGTCCATGGCTTCACCCGACGAGCACAGAGGACAGACATCATGAGCGGTGCGAGTGTGGAACGGTAAGTGGAGGGAAGGTGGCACTCACGTCCTTGCTGCTGTTGTCCTCCCTGAGGGAGCGGGGGAGTAGGGAGCTCCAGAGGAAGTCGCGTCGGCAGTGGACGGAGGCCTGCTGCACGACCTGCTTGAGGTGTAGGCGGGCGGCCTCGGCCTGCTGGTGGAGCACCTGCTGCATCATCGTCTCCTGGCTGCTGTAGTAGCCCAGGTACATCACGTCCTCGTCGCACATGCGCCGACGCACCACGCTCGCCCTCTTAGACCGCCCCCTGCAACACACAAAGACATAAAAATTGAAGAAAACCAAGCACTGAATGGAATGATTAAAAGCAAACCCACTGGATCGGGGGTGGCCCACCTTCAACAGTTTTCCGGCCGGTGAGATGTATCACCCTTTCAGAAAATATATTTATTTCATAACGGCCAAAGTAGCGAAAACCAATGTATTTAAAAAACTACATTATTGTGTATCCATCTATTAGCTGCTTGCTAGCGACTAGTTGTGTCAGGATGCAAGACCTATCTCTCTCTTTATATTAATTTATCCTATTACAATATTAATATACACTATATTAACAATACTACATACACATGGCACTCTGTGCCTCTTCCACTATATCAATCCTATGCAATACTTAAAACCATATACACATCACGTACGGTCACTGACCGTGTATCTCGTTCAGACGCTCTAGCGTTCTCCTCGTGGTCTCAAAGATTTAACCGCATGTACTTACCACACAGTTAAGGTCCCATTTACTGGTCACAGTCGCGACCTCTCGCGGCTACATAATAATAATTAAACCTTACACATCTATTCAAAAATGAACTTTGATTTAAAAAAATAGTCTTGCGGATATAGGACAGATAGTGCCCGTTTTATGGATGAGTTTACAGTTATGAGTTCGCAATATAATTAAATTATAGTCTGCGAACACATGATGCGCTCGCAACGTGGAACATCTAATATAACAGGTTCTATGTTTCACTTTAAGTGACCTCAGTAACGCTATGACCATCCCTAGATACGCACAGTGGATTGTTGATAACAGAGCAAACCAGACCCTCAGTTTCAAGTGAAATTTTTTGTTTGTTTGTTTCATTTCGTGTGGTGTGACTGCAGGTTAATTATTTTAATATACCTGTACTTCAATAGCATATTTAAAAACAACAACAGTCAGGTAATAACTCCTATTAAATTAAAAAATAACTTTAATTTAACAATAAAAAATAGATATATTTAATATCTGTCTTATTATCAGTTGACAGCAAAGGAAAAGAAGAATAGTGGACGAAATTAAAAAAAAAAAGTATAGCGAGGAATGGGAAGAATAGTGGTTCTTCATAGTTCAGAATACAAAATTATTGTGTTTAATTTGTCAAGAAGTCGTTGTTAGTAAACACAAAAATAACAACTCATTATGTTTCCATTTTCACTCCAAAGGAATGTCTATAGTGGGTCTCAATTTATATATACTTTTATAGGCATTCCCGAAATGGCTCGCAAGATCATTTGGGTTGGCCACCCCTACATTAAAGATTACCATAATAGAATAATAACATATAAAATTATATATCCCCCTATTAGATTTAGACCCACTATAAACTATTTTTTGGAGGGAAACATTGAAACAGAATGAATTATTTTTGTGTTTGCTATTATTCTTACATGTAAACACAAATAATGTAATTATGATGATATTAAACGCACATTGCAAAAGAAATACATATCACTTAAAATGAAATATAAAAAAATATACAAATATAAACGAAATAAAAAAAAAAAAGAAATCATTAAAAAATAGTTATTTTATTAGTGCGATATGTGTTTCTCCATGCTTTCACCTAGCTTTTTGCAAATCGATCCCCAATTGGGTATTGGCACACCGTACTGGGTGTTGCAGGTTAGCGTCCATCATGTTTGAGCGATATTTGTGTTGGGTCAATTTCCTTTTAGGGGGAGGGGAGGGAAGAAGAAGGAAAAAAAAAATAATAATAACGGTTCGCAGTTGTCAGTTGAACCCAAAGCGCTAACAACTTGAACTATGAGTCTGGTCTGCTCTGCTATCAACAATCAACTGTGCGTATCGAGGGATGGTCATTGCGTCTGAAGTCACTTAAAGTGAAACACAGAACCTGTTATATTAGATGTTCCAAGATGCGCGCCCTCATGAGTTTGCAGATTATAATTTAATTATTCTGCGAATAACTGTAAACTCATCCATAAAGCAGGCACTATCTGTCCTATATTCGCAAGAATATTGTTTTAAAATCAAAATTAATTTCTTCTCATCATTTCGGCAGTTCATTTTTGAATAAAGGGATGCACGCATAGTGTATTTGTTTATTACATTGGTTTTCACTACTTTCGCCAATCTGAAATGAATATATTTTCTGAAAGTGTAGTACATCTCAAGGGCAGAAAAATAATAGTCAAGGCGGGCAGCGGGTTGGCCACCCCCGAACTGGATCGCTTCAAAAGGGAAGAAGGAATCGGCGAATACCCCGAGTCTGTGGAGTGGACGGACTCCTCTCCGCTGGACTCGAGCCTCTCGGTCACCAGGGAGACGGTGCTGGTCTTCCTGGAGGAGAACGCGCTGGAGGAGAGCGAGGAGCCGAGGCGCACCGTCTGGAAGGAGCCAAGAGTGGCGCCGAAGTTGGACAGCTTGGGGTAGAGGTCCCTCTGGCTGGTCAGGATGATGTAGAAGTTGAGGATCAGGGAGTTGGGCTCCAGGGCGGGGTCCGTGGTGTTCTGGTTGATCAGGATCCCCACGTCGAAACTCCCCATCTGGCACACGTCGTTCACGTCCTTGTAGGAGGCCTTCTGGGCGGACAGCTCGACCAGGGCGTATTCCGTGTCCTCGAATAGAGAAGAGAGTTTTTATATTCAATTAACATTTGGCCAAATGGCAGTTCAAAGAAATTTGGCGACTTTTCGCCAAATTAGAATACCGCTCTAAAACAAATACCCTGCAATTATATAGTTTTTACCGCCAAATACAATAGCACGGGCATAAGAAATTGTTTTTTGACTCATTCGCATACAATGACCATCGTGACAGTGATGGTGATTGTATGCAAATGACTTGCATGGCAATGACTTTTATTTACTTTAACAAAAAGCACTTACATAAACAGGACATTTACGGCAGAGCAGCAATTCCCAAGCCACTTGTCACATCTGTTCATGCAAAACGTCGTCTACAGTGGTGCCACACTCACGAAAATCTGGTCGATTGATAAGTGTAAGAAAGTACTATGGTCTGAATCGTGATTGTCTCCTTCCAATTCATAGATTTTGAGAACATGGAATGTTAGTTGAGCTAGACGTACGACATTAGAAGTTATTAGATAATTCAACATTCCTCATCCCATAGTTTCCAGACAATACATAATTTCAGGCATTACCACAAAAGTGTCCGTGATGGCCTATGGTAGTAGAAGACCTATTTGAGAGTCTTTACTAACAAAGACGCCCTTCGCTTGCAGGGCCTCGTGAACATATTGCTTGGACCTTAGATGACTGAAAAGACAACAACTTAGTCAGAGGTATCGTGATTCCAGTTGTTAAGAACTGATGGTAGGATTCGAGCCATAGACTCGAGTTGTCAACAAGGCACTATGCAAGCTGGCGATGGCTCCATAACGATGTGTGCTGTTTTTACATGGAATGGAATGACTTGGCCAAACTTAACCAATAATTGACTGGAAATGGTAATTTTTAGTTACTCAGAGAACATTTGCCACCATTCATGGTCTTTGTACTCAAATAATGATAGAATTTTCCAGGATGATAATATGCCATGCCACAGGGCCAAAATTGTCCGCGATTAGTTTGAAGGGCATTCTAGACAATTCCATCCAGTAATTTGGTCACCTTCATCACCAGATATGAATCCCATAAATGGAAAATGATCGAAAGATCTATTTGTGCACAAAATCCTGAAATATATATATATAAAAGAGTAAATGTACTTACTATGTTTGAATTATTATCCAGTAATATAATGGGAATCATTCTCAGCACAGACATTCCATACAGTTTGTTGTGGCTTATGATATAATTGTATAGCTGGTCACCTGACATATTTACATCTGGTATTAATAGAGTGCCTATAAAAAAAAAGACCACTTTCTTGTATAAACATTAAGAAATTTTTCATATGTAAGTCTAAAAATATAACAGCAATAATATTAAAAGATCACACATTTAGGAAAGATTTTTAACAAAAATTTAGTTTTTTTTTTTAATAAAAAATAAAGCGCATATTATAAAATAAAATTTATCTTGGGTATTTTAGAAAGGAACAAATTTTAGAAAATTGTTGAGAATATATCTCTAAAAATCAAATTATGAATGATCTTTTATTAAATGAGAAAGCAGCTGAATTTCTTTTATTGAATTTATGAAATTATAAAATGACATACCATTTTTCACTTAACATAACAAGTTTTAATTTTAAAATATTATTTCAGTTAAAAATATATGTATATATATATATATATACTACACTTTCAATTTAAATACAACTATCAGTTAAATATGTTCAACATACTAATATTAAACACTCATTTTTATAGAAATTATTTTGATTAGATATATAATAATTAAAATCTTATTAAATTATATCAAATAAAGACATTCTGAAATTCTATACATATTATTTTAATTTTATTATACCATCGAAACCATTATATTTATTCAGAAAACTTTGCCTGCTGTTTAAAAGTACCAGCAACTCAGGCAGTTATTAATACACTGGTATGAAATGAAATCCCAAAATCAAGAAGAAATTAGTTTTGAGGAATGAAATTTCGGCCATGCATTTGTCTAGGTAACATATTTGATTCTAGTTTCAAGGTTGCAGGTTAAAACTTGTCAGATGCACAAGAAGTGTTAAGAAGAGTCATTTAGACATCCTAGAGTTACATAATTACAGAGACCAAGGCTGATATAAATACAAAAACATTAAGGAGTTTAGGCATGGATTATAAAAAAGAAAATCAATTTTTGTTTTATACACATGTGGAAGCTATAGCCTGAACAGTTGGCGACAGTGCAACAAGTAGCCTGGAATCCACTTCTTTTCTTGGTACTGTCCAGTGCATATTTTTTCTGCCTCTCATGAGCAATATCATGCACTTAATCATGTTATAATAGCCTCATTGCAGAACTTATGTGTGACACCAGATGGAGGTGAAGAATACAAGGTGCCAAAAGCACTAAATAAGCTCTTTAAGAAGTACCATGTAAAGCTTTTGCTGCAGTAATACCTTTTTAAAAATAGCTTTAGGGGAGGCTTATTGTTCATAATATCCAAAACTCTGAGAAAAACTAGTATTATTGTTCGTTAAAAAATAAACCCTGGTGATAAACTACTTTTTACAGTTTTAGTTTTTTTTTTGTGAAAATTTGCATAAAATGACTTTCTTAAAAAGTAAGAAAATTCAGTTTATCAAGCGCACCCAGCTGAAAACTGACAGAAGATAATTAGCTAACATATCATAATTGACTTAAAGTCGCATTACAGTAAATTGAAAGATTATTTCTGAAATTCTATGACCTATCCTATTGCTATTATTTTTATAATTTAACAGTCCTAATACAAATGCTATTTTAATAATGAAAATATAATAAGCTTTGATTGTTTATTGTTTCTCTAACAATAAACAATCAAAGCTTAACAGTTCGATAATTTTGCAGATATTGAAGGGAAAAAAAATGGTACAGTGATTCTCGACACAAAAATTTTCCAAGAAAGTTTTAATGATAGTTATGACAAATAACTTATTCTAAATGCAGCCTTTTCGAATCCTTTTATTGCAGTCCCTACTTTCAGAAACAAGAAGACGATGGTGATCGTAATAATTAATGTGTATTCATGCGTCTGTCATAGGCAATTAAGCTCTCTGTGAAACTTTTCCAGGTTTTCTCAGATTTCAAATAATACACAAATGCAAAAAGGTTACTGCAAATATAAATAGGAGATAGTTACTAGAATTAAGAAAAATGATGATTTTGATGAAGAAAGTAATGTCGATCAAGATAATTCTGATTCTCAAGTGCTCAAAACTGCGTTATTTTAATTATGCTGATGAAATTACAAAAAAAAAAAAAAAAAATTGTTGTAAATTTGTTGCTTTGATTAAAAAAAAAAAAATAATAATTTTATACTCAAATCAAAATCACCCACTGATTTAAAAAAATATGGCCATTTATTTTTATATAGTTGGTAAGTGAAATATTTTCTACATACTATATTTTTTAATGTATGTGTTAACAAAAGTATATTATGTATGCCATATTATATTAACACTTAATTCAATCAAATTCTTTAATGACCCATATTTATCATTGTTTCTTTTGACACCTCCATGATAAACAACAGATTGATATATTACTATATTAATAAATGAGATTGTGAGCCACCTATAAACATTCCAATGGTCATTACAGCTGTATCTTTCACATACTATTTTAAAATATTTAGAAAGCAATATCAAGTCATCTACTAAACTACACATAAAGCGGCAATCAATCACAGCAATGATTATTGCAATGTAAAAGTTCACCTGAAAACACAGAGTTGCGAGCTCCAGTGGGCACTTTTTGATAATATTTTATGAAATCATCCAGAAACTTGTCAGATGATAGCCTTGTCGGAAGATGAGCTGCCTTCCTGAGATGTAGGAGTGGATGGTGCGGAGGTGGTAATCATACGTGAAAGAATGCAGGTTGATGTTCATCTTTACTTTGTCCAATTCATCTAGGAATGCAGCTGTAAACTACACAGAGGACAACAAGAGGAAAAAAAAAACATTATCATAATTTGTCAAAAATAGAAAATATATTAATGCTTTTTTAATCTTTTATTATTTAAAAAGATTCAGGAAAGTAAAATTTATACACATGATGATGAATAGGAATGCATAGGTTCAGTTGAATTAAAAAATGCTTTTTTTGTCAGAATTCCAGTTTTTTTTTTTCTGAATGAAATGTATACAATTAAAATTAAAAACTGCTCATTCATATGACTAAAATTAGATGAAAACTTACAAAACTTAATACATCGAAGAAAAAGTTATGTGAGGCATTTTGTTTAACTGCATATGGTATAAGAAAATTCTTATCTTTTATTATTGTTGTTATTATCTCGGAACTGTCTAGCAGGGCTAGACAATTCCCACGAATCCGAAAATGTCTAAAAAATCTAAAAACAGTTGAGGGTCCAGGAGGACCCTCGTCCTTTGTCAAATCCCAAACAAGTCAAAATATGTGCGGGGGAAGCCATGTCAGAAGAGCACCAATGGCACTGAGGGAATATTTTTTGACAGTGCCTAAAAGTGAGGGCACTTTTATCTTTTAACAACATTATTATGCTAACACAACTTAGATGTGACAATAATTAAATCAAATTTATCAACTGAGATTCTAATCATATTGAAATGGTTGCAAGGAAGCTTATATTTATTTGAAAAAAATAGATAATTTTTTTCTGCATTTGTGTTTTAACTATGCATACATTTTCACACATATTTATGAAATACTTTTAGAGTTTATGCAAATATTTTATCAAAATTTGAAATATTTTAACAAATTAGATCAGTGCATTACACAATAGAGCAAAAATTACTTGAAAAATACTTTTACCAATAATAATAATTGCAAATTTTTTTTTTTTTTTTTTTTTCATATTAAAAGTTTAGAATCTGAGAGCACTTTGTTATATATGTCAATAAAGAAAATTTAAAGTTTATTCACTTCACCATCCCCAAGGTAGTGAAAATTTAAAAGTGATATTTGTAAATCTCTTGCTTAATAGTAAATGTTATTTCAAAAAAATTTAAATAAAAAAATGAAGAAAAACACCAAAGCCAATTTGAGAAATATATATATTCCTTTATTTTTTAAATTAAATATAAGGACAATAATTAATAACTATAATAAAATTTCTTATCTGAAAAAAAAAAAAGATTATTTATTTATTTTACAGTAATATAAAGCAAACTTACTGCTTTGCGAAACTGAATTTGAAAACAAGAATTTACTGATGTTAATAAATTTATGATTTTCATTTATTTATTTCTTATTAGTCATACAATAATTATTGTATTTTGTAAACAGTTTGTAGTTACTGAAATATTTTTAAGATAATTGTATTTGCATTATGACTTATATTTTCCCAAACAGAAATTCAAACAACTTGAGAGAGCATGGTCTTCACTATCTATTACCTCAAGCTCCATACCTTTTATCAGATTGACTTGGAAAGACAATTTTATCTGAATTGAGTACAGGTGGGTTTCATGTTTTGGCTAATGTATATTTATCATTAAAGCGAACCCATAAATAAAAGGAACGATGGAGAATTATTAAAATGATGATGATTAGGTTTTAAGTATGACTTATGTTGGTTGTAAGAATGTGAATGCAAAAACCATTATCTAAAATTCCTACCTGAACTGAGTGTTCTAGGATTGCAAGCAGCAAATCTTGAACACTCCAGAGAATACAGATGCCCAAATGCATATGGATCGCTCAAGCCCAACTCGAACACAAGCAGCCCTCCCAGCATGCACTTGATGAGGTAGTTGGGAGAGCCCCGACGACGGGAGAAGGAGTCTGAACGAGAGAGCCTGTCATCGTCACTTCCAACGCTGAATCTTTTAAAAAAGAGCATAAAATTAAAATAATTATTTTAGATCAGGGCCAAAACAAATGATTTTGTGGGCCACTTTGGAAATGCACCCTAACTCCACTCGCTGCCTATAAAATTATATATCTCCTTATTAGATTGAGACCCACTATATACACATTTTTGTGGAGCGAAAAATGGAAACAGAATGAGTTATTATTATTGAATTTACTATTTATTATTCTTACATGTAAACATAGATAATATAGTACTAATGATACTAAAAGCACTTTGTAAAGAAACATAGAACACTAAAAATGAAATATAAATATAAAGGAAACAAACAAAAAAAATGAAAACATTCAAAAATATTTATTTGACGAGTGTGATATGTGTTTCCCCTCTATTCACTTAGCTTTTGCAAATTGATCTCAATTTGTGTATTTGTACATTGTAATGGGTGTTGCAGGTTATCATCCATTATGTTTCAGCATATTTTGTGTTAGGTCAATTTCATTTTCGGAAAACGATTCGCAGCTGTAAGTTGAACCCAATCTGGTCTGTTCTGCTTTCAACGATCAACTGTGCGTATCTAAGGAGGGTCACTGAATCACCGAAGTCACTTAAAGTGAAATATAGAATCTGTTACATTAGATGTTCCAAGATGTGCCCGCCAAAGATTTCTCAAGATTTCACAGAATATAATTTAATTATTATATGAACTCGTAACTGTAAACTCAACAATAAAACAAGCAATATCTGTCATAGATTAGCAAAGAATATTATTTTAAAATCAAAGTTAATTTTCTCATCATTGCGGCAGTCCATTTCTGAATATATGAGACACATATAATGCAATTTTTTTAATACATTGGCTTTCACTCCCTTGACCATTCTAAAATAAATATATTATGTAAAAGTGAGATAAATCTCACGGCCGGAAAAAATATTCAAGGCGGGCCGCATGCTCTGCGGGTTGGCTACCTGTGTTTTAGATTATGAAGTAAATTTCCCTTTTGAACAGTTTGAAGCAGACTTTACTCAAAAATGCAAATTGCTAGAAATATATAATATATATATTGATTAATTCTTCAATTTAAATCTTTCTGAAAACAGAAGTAGAAATATTAATTTATAGTACAGTATATATTTTGGTGGAAAAGTTCAACAAATTGCCAAATGAATAATAATAAAAAAAAAAAAAAACGCAAATAATTTTGCCATTACAGAAAAACAACCCACACAAAATATTATCTGCATCAAATTATTATATAGGTTACCAAGAAATAATAATAAGTTTTATAAGCAGGACTTATAGGAAATTATTTAAATGTCTGAAAAATAAATTACAGAATTAAAAAAAAATAAATAGTACAATCACTACATAAGTAACTATTTACACATTATTGATCGCTATTGGAGAAAAAAAAAAAAAAAAAAGGTCATTGCGTTTTTTTCTGTTTAAGGAAAAAAACCAGAAAACAATGAAATATAACAAATTAAAAATTATGCAAATTAATAAAAGGAAAATTTATATTTCTGAAATAGATTTTAAATTTTTTTGTTTGCAGAAAATAATTATTTTTATCTCTGCAAACTATTGTTTTTGGATTTTTATTTTCAAGCAAAAAGTAAAAGTACCATCTAATCAATAATTTACTAATGATATTTTAATATCATAATTTTAGTGATAAATAAAATTAAAATGAAAAGGATATGCAAATTAACATTTCATAACATTAAATAATTACAAATTAACATAATCTTCACATTTCATGTGACTCAATATGATAAATATTATTTCATAAATTTTAAAAACTACACTGCTTGACTATCGTAATTGCTAATATAGCATCATAGGAATTTATACATTGTAAAAATATTACCAAAGCTTAAAAAAAAAAAGCCATTACATTTGGAATCAAAAGTTATTCAGTAGAATTAAATTATATGAAAAACTATGAATATTTTCTATCAGAGTACTGCTAAATCATTATTGCTATCTTCTTTTTGATAGAAATCATTAAAAATTTAATTAAGATTTGAATTGTTAATGCTGTCAAAATCTCAGTTTCATATCGAAATTTAAAAAATTTTCAAAATGCAATAGCCCTACTATAGATCATTTAAGGACAAATGAAAGTCCCAAAGCAGATTACAATATTGTCTAATCCTCACCTTAAATTAGAAAGACATTTAAAAAAAAAAAAAAAAAGTCGAGAGAAATATATGAAACTATCTGAACTTGTTGGAAAGATATCATTTACTAAGAGCAAAATTTCAGGTGCAATATTTCTTTACAATCAATTCCTACTGAAGGGCAAAGATAAAAAATATTACTGTCAATGATCATTACGACAGAATGAGCAATAAAAGTACATAATATCTCCTCTAACACCCTGATAACACAGCAATTCATATATATATATATATAATTTGTTTCCTCTGTCTTAATAAATGAAAATTTCTTCCAAACATTTATTGGGACCCATCAATGTTTTGCTATTGCTAAATTTTGAGCATATATATATGAATTTATATAAATACAATTGATGCTCTATAATCAATAAATTTTTTTCTATCTCATTGCTATTTTGTTTTTTGATAATTTTTTTATTCTTTTCTTTATGTTGTTAAATTATTGAGTTGCACATGGGAATCCAATTTTGTAGTACTTCATCCAGAACTCGATGTCTCGTGCCAAAATAACTTTTCTTAAACAGCAGTCGAAATACAAAAAACATTCAATCTTTAATTAGCTTAGAAAGCAGCATTGCCACTTATTTAATGTCTCTCAAACCACTCCTAGCACTCATAAGAATATGCTGTAAAATTTGTGAGAAATCAGTGAAGTAGTTTTTGAATCTATATGGAACACATTTATGAACATTGCCTTTTATTATAAATTATCCACATATGAATGGTCAAAGAGGTTTCAGAATTTTAGTTTTAAAATGAAAAGAAAAAAAAAATTCCTTATTGGAATGAAATGGCAAAAAATTAAGCAATATTTAAATTCTTTCCTTAAACATCTTTACATTAGCCATTTAAGCATTAAATGCACTGCTTTTACGAATTTATTTTCAAATTATGATTTTAGTACCCTCAGAAATAAATCTTCAAACTAGTAGAAATATTTGTATTGAACCTTATGATTTGAATACAACAAAGTACGCGAAGGGAAGAAAAAGGGAACGTGAACTTCGTCACATAAATATATTGCTGTGGAAGAAGGTAAAATTTTTAATATATAGTCAAACCCAGGATAATGTTGAATGGTAAGCATCTGTTTTAATGGTGAAAAGGTACAAATCAACGGTTTGTCAGAGTGCTAGTCAGACAGAAGCAGCACAAAGCTGCTTCGAAAGTTAGTATGGAATAGTTAATGTGGAATTCTTTTTATATATATGTTTATTTTTAATATCGTGTCATCAAAATTTTAATGATTAAAAATTAAAATTCTTTTTATTACAATTAAAATCTTCTGAAGTAACATTTTCATTATTTAAATCCGCCCAACTCCAAGTTGCATATTCACCCACACGATAGGTGGTGGGAGTATATTCTAAAATTTAAATTTTCATTTTTCCTTACCACTAAGACAGTAATTAAATAATAATTATGAAATTCATAAAAATTCCCGGCTTGCAATTAACAAAAAAAAAAAAAAAAAAAAATTTCTATAATATTTATGCTCATTCAATAATAATTTGATTGCACTATCCATAATTTAATTTTTATTTGTAGGAAATGTGTCATGCTCAACATGATAAACTCACCTTTTTCAGCAGTCTCTGAAGACTGCAGCGCAACAAATCCAACAGTATGCAAATACTGAACATACTCTTGAAGGTAGTGGTGGCACACTGTACTGTGCCAGGTTTCTTCTGAAGGTGTCTTTGTCCTGAGCTTAGGGGAGCCCTGATTTGACCCTGGATACCCAGCAGCTCCACTCATGCGTCTCATGCGAGTGGAAGTGCTGCCACCACTGGACGAAAATTCACTAGTCTTTAAGCTGCTACCGGAGCTATGACGAGACCTCTGTAAAATATAAAGCATATTTCAGATATGATTATATACAACGCAATCATCTTATTCAAAGATTGATTGTTCATTAAACTTCAACAATAAAAACTCCAAACAATTACAGATATTGACCAAATAGAAGAATAAAAACACCATCCCATAAAAACAGTTATTATAAAAACAGCAATTAAATTACATAAAAAGAAAATTCTTACTATTTCATTTATTGCTGTAATTTCTGTTAAAAGAAAAAACTTCAAATAATGCATGGCATTAAATACACCATTAAGAAGATTTTGCAAATTCCATTACTGTTACATGAATTTCAAGATTATTATAAAGATTTTTGTTGAGTATTTAAAAAACTTTGGGTTAAATATATTGAATAACATTAAAAATAAAAAACTAAAAAAAAAAACATTGCTGGTTGTAATTTCTGGAACTTTCTCCATGGAAGTCAGAAGCTGATCAAAAGGCTCCAGAGCATGGTCTCGAATGGGGGCCACTTTGTATCTCCAGGAAGGACTAAACAGTAGAGGTGTTAGGCAATAATGACTAAGACGGGCTTGTCTCTTTAAGTCTTGGAATACTCGATCCTACATGATTCAATAATTTAATCAATTAATTGTTAAATGCATTCAATCATTATAAGAAAATTGTTCAAAATTCTATCAAGCTGTTTCTCTAACATGTTGAAGATTTCATCAATTTTACACTACAGCTTATTTTTAATAATAGTCGGAAAAGTAAATGATAAAATAATAATAATAATAATAATAATAATATATATATATATATATTTAACGAACTAATTTTTCAAACAATTTTCAAAGCTGACTGATTTAAATATTTACTAAGTATTAAATGAATACAAGATAGCATTAAGACCTGTAAAATAAATTTTTGGTATAAAATCATAATTGATTTTCTATTTATTACAAATATATTTTTTGAGAAATATAAATCATGCATATCAAATATGAATTTTATAAAACAGAAAGTACCTTTTTATTGGCAAATAATTTAATTAATATCAATCTAAAATGAAAATACAAAATATAATATTACACATTTACATGGTATACTCTAATCTGTTAGGACTTTTGACTTAATAAATACATGATGTAATAGTAAAGTCAACCCAAATGCATTAGATATATCCTCATCAGAAAAGTCAAGTGGTGTAATATCCAGTGATCTCAGAGGTCATCAAATTAGTCTAGCTTGCATTGTTATTACATTATGTCAAAAGCATTGGAACTGGAGTATTACACAGAGTCGTACCATGCCCAAAAAGTAAATCATCCAGATTACTGTTTGTTCAGCAAAGAAAATAGCCTGATAACTTGCTCATATTCAACAAACACTTTTAGATTTGGAAAAAGAAAATTATCAAAGAATTATAATTAAGAATATCAATTATCAGAGAATTAGAAAAATATCATAAGGGTTCTCTGGGTTTGCATATTCTACAGATATCAGTTATTGTCAAGAACTGATTCATCACCAAAAAGAAATGTTTCCAAAGTTAATTTTCTTCTTCTTCAAGTAGAGCTAAAATTCATTGAACAAACTGAAAACAATACAGTTTATTGTTCAGCTTATAAAATTTACCTTTAGGCCAAGTAATGCAGACTGTATTGTATAGTTATATGCAAGATATCTAATCACCAGGCCAATTAATTTTGGGCGATGCAAATGAACTATTTATATGATGGTACATCAAATGCATCACACAAATTGTGATGTATCCTTTTGTGTGTGTTTGTGTGAAAAATAACCCTTTTCCCAAAAAATTATTGTAACAAAATAATGAACATATAGTTTTATTGATAGTTTTTCTTGAACTTACTTTTGAAGCGACATTGTGTAGGAATGAGAAGTTTTTATTTTTAGAAAACCATAATAGATACAAATCTATCCCTTATGCATTCACCATTTTAAATTCAGATGTCATGATTGTCCACAATGATAAGATATAAAAATATTTGTATTTTATAATTCCATAATCCTTATTTTTGTCCTTCTTATTTAGAAGTTATAAAGTACAGAAACTGAAACAATCGTGGTACTTAATCTCTCTATATATATTTATAAATATATATATAATTTTAAATCTTTTTTATAGATTTTGTTTTTATTTTCAGTGAATTTGTACAAAGTATACAAAATGATAAGCATCATCTGAGTTAATCATATTTACAAAAATATGGAATATTCTACAGAATATATTATGCAGTTTTTGAACAATGTTTTTATTTAATTTTGGAGAATTTTTTTTTTTTTTGTTTTATATTTCAAACCAAAAAATTTATAAGAATACTTACAAATGGATGAGTAACATTTGATCCTCTAGTTTGCCACATGTTATATAAAGCTTGCATATCTAAAAAATACAATTAATCACATCATTTTACGTTTTGCTATCAAATTTCAGATAAATTATTTTAATATAACAAGTATACATGTCTCCAATACATTTGTAATCTATAATCAATTTGCAATTTTTTTATTAACTGCAAATCAAAAGGTAGTTTAATTTATTGTTAAGTATATTTTCTGATAAAAATATGCAAATAAATGCAGTAACGAGAAAATGAATCACCCTTGCAACACCTGGATTGTTTTCTTTTTTTTGTGGCACGTTTTTTGTTTGTCTTACAAACATGGGGGCCATACAATGCATTGTATTTTATGATTAATATTATATACACATGTGTATACATTTTACTTGTGATCTAGCTTGAATGCATACAAATTATATTCAACTCTGTAAAAAAGAATGTCATGCTTGCTTTGAGGCTCACAAATGAAATAAAAACAATCCTATAAAGACTTTTTTTTTTTGGCTGCAAAAATAAACAAACAGCTGAAATATGTTTTCATTCTTATTTTTTATATTTATTAACAACAGTGTAAACAATTATAATCATTTTATTCATTAAAGATTCAGTAATTCTTCATTTTTTTATGGTTTAAATTGTTTTATGAAAAACGGTACCTAAATGAAAACATGAAAAATTGTTTAAAATAAGGATCTGTTCCATATTCTAAAATATGTATTTAGTTCTCAGTGAAGATGAAGTTTTTTAGAAACTTATGGACATCAAGAAACATACATTTTAACATTATTATCTATTTTATAACTTAATGTTACTTATTTGAAATCATTCAACTTAGGTGAATCTTTTATTGTTATGAGAATAATTGTTGTAACTGTAGATGAGAAATAATATATTCTTACATTTGTTGCTTGCTCATTTGATTCCTTTCCTTTCATATAAATTTGTACAGCTCAATCTGAACATTCATATCTCTACAGATTGAAATACATGTTTCCTGATCAGTTAAAATCAATAGCTTTCAAAATCATAAACATGTTATCACAAGAACAAATAAACTTGTTTAACAATTTCGATAATAATTAATATGCTTATCCATAAATGTAAATTATTTATTTAGAATAATGTATTATTAAATGAAAAGAATAAAATATAACATTTATTTTTACATAATGCTTCAAGAAGTCATTCTTTTTTTTCCATTGTAAAATTTAACTATTTGTTAAATTTAAATATAATTATTGGCAAAGTGTAACATATTTTTTATTTTTATTTTTGCAAATTGATATTTTTAAAACTTTAATTTTTAAGTTAAAATTAAAAAGTTACTGCTGATAAAATATAATTTATTAAAAACAATTAAATTAGCATGACTTTTAATGATGGCAAAAAAAATTGGTAAAAGAAATTTGAAAACCCCTGTCTTAAAAAACATTTTTTTTTTTTTGCAGAAACTATAACAAAAATATAGAAATGCTATTTATGGAAATGCAAAATATAGATATAATTTATAAACTTCTTTACTATAACTTTAATTTACTTCCTAGGAAAAACAGCCAAAAGTTAGTTAAATTTTATCAACTTATGTCACAAGCTTTGAATATACTTTAGCATCGATGCCACGCTCAAGTTATCATTTTTAATAGGGGAAGAAAGAAAAAAAAAAAAAAAAAAAAAAAGGACTCACACTAAATAAAGAATTTACTAAAATTAATAGTTAAATGACAATATTTCAAGTAATCAATTTTAAAATTACTTAACTAGCAGATAACAGAATACTAGTGAACTGAATTTTGACATATTAAAAAAAAAAAAAATGGTAACAAACCTTTCCTCTGAGGAACAATGGCATTTAAAAACTGAAGGCCATGAGCCATAACCTCATCTTTGTAATTAACATAATGGCTTAATTGGAACGGCACTGGAGGTCGAATATTCTTCAAGGTTTTTAGTTTGTGACTGGGTTTGTAGTTGATAAGAGATGACTTGGTGGATGCACTAGTGCTGGTGTTCTGATTCTCTTTGGAAGGAAAAGAATGATGCTTAATAAGCTGTTCGATAAATATCAGAGTCGAGTGAGGGGATGTATCCACCTCTGCCTTAGCGACCTGAGAACAAAAACATAATTGGTTTTGAGAAGAATAAATAACACATATTTAGATAGTCTTAAATATTTTGAAAATCTTGAAAATATGCAAATGTATTATAATTGAATATGATTTAGAAGTACAGAAATTAAAAAATACATAATCTAGAATGCTTTTTATACAAAACACACAAGAAAAACATTTTCATTTATATAGCTTTCACAAATAGTTATATGTAAGTAATGATGAATAACAAATTTAGATCGATAAAAAAAAATTGTTTAAAACATAATACTCAATTTACCATAATTTCAAATATATAGAGTAGCATTTTCAGGCCAGAAGTTGTATTTTTTTTATAGGTAGAATTTAAGTGGAGTTTTTCATTAAAAAAACTTAAAACTTTACAGATTTTAATAATAAGAAATATTTAAACAGGATGCTTAAAACATTCTATCTATTTCTATTATATATTATAGTTAAAATGAGGTTCAAGCAAGTCAAGATGCAAGCAATATATAGTAATTACGATATATTCATGAATATAAGTTAATACATATATAAACCAAGAAAGTGCCTTTTCTTCAAAAATTTACCTAAAATTCAAAACATGCATAGATGCCGAAATGAAATAATAAAAGAAATCCTGTAATGTTCAAACATGTCATCATGAGAATGAAAACTTAGCTAATACATGTAAATATACTGTATGTATTGATAGAGATTGATTGTTCAATTATAGTAACACTTGAAATAGAATATAAGGACATAAATTTTTAAATATTTTTTATTTTTCTGAATAAAAAAAAATAATAATAATTAATAGCAAGGTAACAAAAAAATTTTTTTTTTTTAAGCCTACAAAGTCTCTTTACATAAAAATGAGTAACTTGTACTTACAGAACTTTTAGAATCTTTAGTATTTTTCTCAACATCAAAACTTTGAATTACTTCAAGACCATGAAAAATTCCAATCTTCTGGAAAAGGAGGTTGTTTAATAAAGAATTTCTATAATGGTGCCATTTATTTAATCTTGTTATACTTTCCATGATATTTTGAGTTAGATCTTGAGACCAGTTATACAGGTAAACAGTCACCTAAAAATAATTTTATTTTTAGTGTTTTTAAAAAGTGGATATCAAATATTCTGCTACATAATCTTGGAAAAACAAAATTCAATAGCTTTTTTTTTCTTAATAATAATTTTTCTCCTTTTAAATGGATAATAATCTTAAATTTTCAACACATACTTGGACATTTTCTTTTAATTAAAATGATTCAATTATTATCAATTAAATAGTTATAATTTTATAAGAAAAATAATAATTTGTTTAAAAATTTATTACAAAACTTTTACATAAATTTTGTTTCATCTACTTCCATTGATATCATATTTTTTTACATAAAATAATTCACTGATTATTTTTATAATTTCAAGAGAAGACTATCTTTTAAACAAAAAGAGGGACATTTTTTAAATAAATATTTCTAAACCAATTTAAATTTATTTACAATAAAACTACAAAAACAACAATAAATAAAATTATAAAAAACTAAATTTACTTATTAAATATGAAAATGAATATATAATATGAAATTTACTTATTATATGTAAATTATTTAGAATGCAATCAATGAATTTAAAATGCTTTTTCTCAAAACAAATTCTTCATAAGAACAATTTATTTTATAATTTACATATGTGGAAGACAAGATAAGAATCTGGAAAAGTAGAAATGTAATTTTATATAGTAGTCTCTCGATAAATAGTGAATCAGATAACAAAGAAAAGTAAGGCATTTTAAAAGCCTGAAATAGCAATCAATTTCTACCTATCCCCCCCTTATAAAAAATTAAATAGACAATATATAATGAGGTGTATTAAGGAACTATGTAAGATCTCTGTGGTTATAGTAGTCTGATGGCCAATCGGCTAGTGCTGTGACCTTTAGGTACCACAGGCTTCAAGTTCGAATCCTGGTGGTGGCATGGATGTTCGTTAGTAGTTCGAATCCATTTTAAATTGCAGGTCCTGATCTCATTAGCCTAAAATGTGCGAAAAAATGACTGTAAAGAGACTAACCAAATCCTGTGGTTGTACAAGGAGAGGACCAACAAGAATGTGTGGCAAGGAAGAGAAAAAAAAGAAAGGTTGAGGATTGAGTAGGTGAACAAAATAAAAGCAGTGATGACAGATGAAACAGAGAAGTTTTGGAATCGAGATCAAGCAGTAGAGTTCAAAAAAAGATTGAGAGGTCGAGAGGACAGAAATTTGATGATTCCAGAAGCAAGAGTAGGGGAGGTTACTATTGTAAATTTGCAATAGCATGCTGATCTGTTAGAATGCTTTGTTTGTTCACTAGTTTAGGGTCCTCATAAATATCCATTGGTAATATTGCACCTGGGTTTCATTTCGTGTATAAATATTCATGAAATAAATGTGTTTGTTCATGTTTGAAGTGTTCACTACTGGTTACATTTTCAATTGGTTGTTTATAATTTTCGATATAGATATTCATAATGACATTTTTATTCCCTGATTATAAAGTAAACTAAAACAATTAAAATTCATCAATTAACCTTTTTATCTTCTGCATAAACTAGCAACAATCTCTGTCGTGGAACAAATGTTGGAATTGTAGGACTCAGAGACTCTGAGGGACGTGCATTTGAAGTTTTCAAATTAGGACTACTAGATGTAATAGATGAATTTGATTTGTTTCCAAAAGTTGGGGAACTAGGTATTGATTCTGGATAATACTCAATGTTTCGGTGGTCACAAATGTGAGTCAAATGTCGCTGGTATGGTTTAACACCTGCAAAATACATAATAATTAACGTATATTTATAACAAAAAGTAAGTAAAATATTTTTAAATAATTATGATCTCTGTTTATTTTAAATAAGCTAGAAACACTACATAATAAAACATAAATGAAATAGAAAAAAAAAGATATTGAAGATTTTTTCTATTAAATAGATTTGAATTTAGTATACAAAAATTTTGCAAAAGAAATTTTTAATATTTCACAAAATTAGAGTAACATAGGAAATATTACATAAACTTTTATTAAATCTGTGTTATTATATGACTGAGTAGTTTAAAATGACTCAGCAATAGTATTAAACAAAAATTGAAACTTTCTTTTATATAAATAAAAATATGAATAAATATATATTTAAAAAAAAAAAAAAAATTCTAACATAAAAGTAACAAAATATTTCATTGAAATTTTTTTGACATGATTAGATTAATTTTTTATTTATTAAATACTCACTTTTGCAGTAAATCTTTATTTTAATAATTGACATTTTAACTATCTTCTCTGATAACATTTTAAAAATAACACATAACTATTTAAAAATACAAAGTAAAAATTGAGAAAACTCTGATATTTCAATGATTATAGAAAATACTTATAGTCTGAATTGTCAATAATTAATTATTTATATAAGAGCATTGATAATCGGCAATATTAATCAATATTAAGAACTTTAACTAGTATTATTAAGGTTGAAAACAAAACTTTTTCATGTTTATTTGAAACAGAGTTGCATTACAGACTAATTACTGTGCCACGATGTAAATATGAAGTATAAATATAATTAAATGCCAGCTATCAAAATGAAATGATTATTACAACTTCTATGCCTGCTAATTCTAATTTTAATATTAACTATAAATTTTTGTTTGAATAAATAACAGTTTGAAATATATTAATTAAAATAAAAAAAATCAAATATTTATTCCATTATATCTAAAATTAAATTATAATAAAAATGTAGAATAGCCTTTCTACAGCAACAAAAAAAAAAAAAAAAAAAAAAAAAAATTAAAAATATGAAAATAAACCAATTTTTAATTTAATATACATTAAAATAATATATTATGTTGTAACACAAAAATAGGATACAAAATAACTAAAATAGCAAATGATTCATTTAGAAAAATTAATTAAAGTTATATCAAATAAAAATATAAAAAAAAAAAAAAATCTTTTTAAAATATTAAAAATAAATTATATAATAAATTTTTTTCATGTATTTTTCATATTTAAAAAAAGATATTTTCAAGTACAAATTACGCAAAAATTTATAACATCCAAAAACATTAACAAAACGTAAAAATAATTCACTCTTAAAAAATGTAATATTAAAACTATACATTTTTAAACTAATTAATTTCCTATCATTATATTTCAACAATGACGTAAAATACTTCAATAAAAAAAACCCTGAAAAATACTTAATCATTCCTAAAATAATGTAATGCATTATAATTTAATTCCATCTACTTCTAAAATTTAAAAAAAAAAAAACAGCATTTTATTTCAACATCTTTGTAAGTATAATGTATCAATTCATGAGATAAATATTTTGAAAATAATGTTTAGTAAATTGTTACAGAAATGCAATTCAATTGATCAAGTTAAAAATTGCAATAATTATCAATTATTTCAGACAATCAAATGTTACAATTAAAAAAAAAACAAGTATGTTTACCTTCAAACATATTTCATGGAATTTCATAAAACCATCCAGTCAATAAAGCATCTCCACTGCCGCTCATTTCTGCCAACCATAATTAAATCTGTTGTTAAACCAGGTGTATTCTTTTCGTCAATCAAAATCCGCTATGAATAGCAACAAATATTTATTACTGAATAAATAAAACTGGATGAATTTTTTTTTAAATTTATTCCATTGCAAACAAACATCTAAGCTTATCCTATTAATAAAATTGATGTTTGAAAAATAAAATTTAGAAAAACACAGCAATTTGAGATAAAATTTTTTAATATTATTAAAAACAAGATAATATTCCATATTAATCTAAAATAATATCTTGCTAGATTTTAGAAAATCCATTTTGATTTAATATACATATTAAATTTTACATTTTATTATAAAGAACCTTGTAAAAAAATATTGACATAAAGAGGAATAGAAACATGACTGCATTTTATAAGTGAACCATTGCGACATTAGAATCTTTTTATGAGAAAACAAGAACACATGTTTTAAATCTCCCAAAAAACGATCAATTAAAAGTTACCTATTAAAAGATATTTCATTATTTTCAGTGAAATATTTATTACATTTCTAGCTAATATTCTTAAACATTGATTTATTTATTATGTTGAACATGCTTCTTTTAGAAAAAATAATTTAAAAATGGAAACATACTTATATGTCTTACTGCCTGAACCAACTATTAAAATCCATTTTTTTCTTAATATAGAAAATTTATAAGAAAGCTCATAAGAAAAATAATGTTTTGTTAAGAAGGTTTGTTACATATATATATATATATATAAGCATATAGAAAAAAGCAGAAGAGTTAAGAATTGAGTTTGGTACACAAGATAAAATGATGTCCAGGATCAAAAAACAGGGTGTTCTGGATTCAAGATCGAGCAGCAGGGAGTTCAGGAAGTCAACAAGATCAAAAAAAGGACAAAGGAAGGTACCAGATCACCAAGAAGATTGTAATATGCAGTTTGCTTTATTTTAATGCTTAGTGCACATGTAAATAGTCATCAATAAATGTGTTGGTGTCTAATAAATCTTGTGTAGTGAAGTTTCAAATAGTTTATTCAAGTTTACCACTGGAAGACATTTTTTTTTTTTTTTTTAATCCATAATGATTTTAACTGGTTTGACCTTCATGTAAAAGGCATTTTACAGAATATCCAAGCATAATATAAATAAAAGATATTGCAACAGTTTATAGGCAAGAGGTTAAAAACAAAACAAAGCTTTAAATAATCCTTATTGCATTGTCTCATTTTGAAGTTTTAACATATTTCCTTATTTCACTTTTATTTCTTGAAGCTCTTCATAAAAATTCAGTGCTTTTCTCTAAATGTTATTTTATCTCCAAAATTTATAGGTTTAACAGATTTTTCTTTTCATTTGTAAGTTTTTAAATTGAAAGAAGAAAATGGTGGAACGCAATATTAAAATACTTCATATAATCAGGATAAAATATTTTGCAATGTTTCAAGTAATGGCAAGATCTGATTCAAGCAAAATGTTTTTTTAGACTAGAAAAGATTCAGGAGCATTTTATAGTCTGATGCAAGAACCCCATATTGAAAAAGAATACTGTAAAGAGGAAAATAATTATTTTAAACAGATTAATGAATATTATGTTCTGATTAAGCCTGAGGGAAAACCTAGGTTTTATAATGCTTTTGTGAACAAATTTGATTAGAATTTATAAAGCATGTAGGCTATAATAGGATATTAAATATTCGTCTAAAAATTTACTTTTGCATTAAAAAAAGTAATTTCCAAGACGTCAACTGGGAAATAATATTTCATTTATATCTAAAAATTTGCTTATAACCACTATTATTACTATTATTATTAAGGCAGAAAAAATTCAGACAAACAAAAACAAATTCAGCATTTTGTGTCTTCTAGTCAACTTTTTTTCTCATGTTTACTCTTATATTTTTCACTGTAAATAGCCATTTTTCTCATATAACAACAATCCATTGAGAATACTGTTAGTTTTTTCTTTTTTTTTATTTATACCCTGAACAAATTGCTTGATAAATTTAGGTTGTCTCCTGAAATTCTGTTTTCGGAGAGAGATTTTTGCTTTGCATGAAATATATTTCAACTTATTATACATTTTCAAATTTTGCCTGCTTAGCTATTATTAATATTTGTATTCTGTCATATTATTGTTTGTTATCAGTGATATTTGAATACAAATAAAAAAATGAAAAACTTACCTCACTAGGATCACAAGGAACAAAGTCAACATCGCCACTCACAGCATCTGTAGTTTTTATATACACTTTTGGAACAAGATCTTTTTGCAAAGGCTTAATAATTTTCATAATTTCTTTTAATAGGAAGTTGACACTATGTCTTGAGGGTGCAATCAAGACATTTCTAGCAAGGTTTGAGCAACCTACAAATATTAGAAAAAAAATAATAAAATAAAAATCTTTAAATAATTACAATCTTGATCAATAATTTAATTAATAAATATTTATGCTTTGAACCAATAATGCAAGTAATCCATATTTATATTAAAAAACATTGATTACAATCTTATTAATGGCATAATTAGATGAATCGATGACTTGTTAGGAGTGGTAGTCAAATAAGATATGTGTGGAAGTTTTTCATCTCCTTTTTTTTCAATATCATAACATGTCATATAAAATTTTAATGATTAAAAATTAAAATTTTCATTGAAATTAGCATCCCTCCCAAGTGGCATTTCCTTCCCTATGACACAGCTCTTTTTAATCTGTCCAATTAAATTAGGCTTCTTGCCTATTTGCCAGACGAATGATGGTCGGACTATAAACATTTATTACACTATGCTTATATCTTGCAATTTGAATTATGGATACAGCAGGAACTTATGTTTGAAATATACCTGTTTTAAATGTGTTTCAACTTTATGCATTCAAGAAAATATTAAATATGCTTCTAAAAACAATTATCTTTCCCTTCTGATGAAAAGCGATTACTGAAGGAGTTATTTCTAATGTTTATAAAGCAAAATTAAGATAAGCGTTTTTTTTTTTTTTTTTTTTTTAATAATCATTTACCATTTTACTAAAACATTTCAAACAACACCCAATTCAATCTCTATAAAGGATTTTGCAGCAATCCAGCAAATTTCCAGTAATCTTAAATGCCAAGCACTGACTTAGAGTTCATTTATTATAATTAAAAATGATGACATTTCCAAATTTTAGGATGCATATTATTACAAATAGACAAAAAAAAAAAGTATAAAATATTTAAAATTCATCAATGACTTGGTCACACATCTACATTTTGTTTAATCATCATAACACATACAAATCAAAAATTTATTAAAAAAAAATCTAAGAAAAGAAAGGTTTTTTTCCCATATGTTCAACATTAATAAACAAACCTAATTTATCACCAAGTTCACAAAAGGGTTTTAAAGATGTATGATACATAAAATTTAGATTTCTTTTATCCGGCTTCAAACGTGATGGTGTTGAAGGTTGAGAACTTTCCTTGGGAACTGGAGAATTGAATTCTGGTTTAGCAGACAAAGGCTTGGGAAACTAAATTAATAATAATAATAATAATGCATTTTTTATAAGAAAATGAATAGGTAAAAATGCATATGCAAAACTATTAAAACAAGTAATGCACAATAAAGCAATTGTACTTTGTACAGTAAATTTTAATTAATTTAAAGTGAATTTATTTTACAGTTTATTAATCGTTCAGTAAAATTAAACATGAACTATTAAATGAATCTATTTCGCATGCATCATGATAATATATAAATGAGAAGAGAGAAAAAAGATACAATTAATTCTCACTTGTACAATAAATCACATAAATACATGAACAAAATACACACTTGGCCAAAAATATGGGAAGCCATAAAAAATTCGAATACTTTGATGCAATATCAAAATAAATAAAAACAAGACTTTCATCACTAATCATAATTTTTTTTTTTCTAATGCAGCTGACAATACAAAGAGCAGTTTATCTTTATGTCATAAACAAGCACTGTTACTCATTTAGCACTACCCAGGGGGCACATGTAGTTTGAAGATATGCTACGGACACGAGTAATGCTACCCCCACCCCCATAGATGGTACTACGTACACTACCCCCATTTTTAAATGATGAAATTATGAGTATTGAGCTCTGATAAATAGACAAAAATATAAAAATTTCATTATTTTTAACAAAGCCTTTGATGTTCTGTTACACTTAAAGTTTCATAATTCTTAGAGATTTTTTTTTTTTTTTTTTTACAAAATACTTAAAATTATTATTGAATTGAATATTGAGTTAATTTTAAAATTCCCATAAATGTTAAGTTAGATTTAAGAAGAAAAAATGATTTTTCCAACACTATCAGCCACAATCCATATCACTTTGCATCTTTCTCATATTTTATGGTGGAATTACATAGTCTGGGCTATATGCCTATTCTATGTCTCACTTGAATTGAACCAGATACATCTAAAAGTTAAAATAAATTAATTAATTACTGGTTGATTACTAAAAACCTTTTCAAAGCATTGCTAATATATGAAATGCAATCAAACTTACTTTTTAAAATATTATTTAAGGGCTTCTATTAAAATTCAATTAATTCTATAAGGGCTTTTATTGTAACGCTTCTAGCTTAAAGTTAATTTCAAAAGAAATTTTTTTTTCTACAGTAAGTCACATTTTCCCTGTTTCAGTGTTTTTAAACCAACTTCTGTAAGTTCTCTTCTTATTGTTCTAGCAATGATTGTGTACATGCCTTCCTTAACTCAGTGGCCAGCTAAGATAAAGTTATTCTTAGATTTCTCAATCAAATAATTGACCTTATATTCTAACACTATCTTTTCATTTCCAATTCTCTTTTTATACATACGCAAATTTTTCTTTCTAAAATTGTCCAGAATACGAATGCTGCAGACCCCAAAATAAACAATTATCAGACTTTGAAATAACAATAAAATAATGTTCTTTTCTCAGAAAAAAAAAACTAAATAAATATTTAGAGTTATCAAAAATGTTTAAAAAGAAATAATTTATTAACAATATGGCATGGTTAACAAAACAAATTAAAGTACTATTCATAGAACTAAATTGTTTTGATATAAAAAAATTTTTAAAATTTTGTTTTCCAAGTTAAAAAAAAAAAAAAAAAAAACATTTGATTAAATTTCTTAAAATGTCAAAATTAGTTTGGAATCAATAGAAAAAAAAAAAAAAAAAAAAAAAAGGTTTATATCTACTTTTCTCCAAAAAATTGTAAGCTTTAATTTTAAAATAAATGCTTTCAAAGTTGTATATTAAAACACAACACACATAAAAATGGTTTTCAAATACAAAAAGTTAACATGAATATTTTTAAACAAACAAAAAAAAAAAAAAAAATTCATCTTTAATATTTTTTTATTTTAATTTTAAATATAGATCTAAAATAATTATTAATTTAATTTTAGCTACCTTTTCTAATAGTTTATGAACAATGTATTGTAACATTAGTAGTTGTTGACTAATATTCCAACAACCTTCTTTCAGCATATCGTTGGTGGTTCAGTAGTTTGAAAATCCATCACTTTCAAAGGTGTCCTTATACATTTTGACAAATAACTATTAATTGAAGTTTATTTTATGCTTTTTTAAGAGTAGGGGTAGGTCTCTTGGGTAGCAACAGTTCTCCAAGTGTCCAGAAGGAATCAAATTTTACATAATGAACAGGGCAACCAGTGTCGAACTGAAAGGCTTACCACAAATTCTAACAGCTAATTAAATAATGAATATAAGGTCACTATTTAATGATCCCATTCATTTTTAAAATACTTTTATTTTGCATTTGTGATAGTTAAACAGTTTTTATTTTCAGAAAGAAAATCTAATTTTTGAAATTATTTAGTACTGATTTGAAATAAATAAGTAAAATTTTGGTATGCTTAAGATTCTTGCCCTACAATTTAAAAGGAATGCTACATTTTAAACAAGGATGACTACATAAACTAACAGCATAATATTTAATTGTAAAAAATTGTATTTCTTCTAAATAGTATGGTTATAATTATAATATTTAAATAAATTTAAATATTAATTGATTTATATTAAGGCATAAAAATTATTAATAATTTCTAGAAATTTATTTAATTATTCATACTACTATTATTATGAATAAATTCATACAAAGTCTTACATATACAAAATATTTTTTTAAATGCATGAAATTTAACACATTTACAAAGTTACTATAAATATAAAAAATAACATCACTTGAAAATAATTTCATTTAGCATCCATCAAATTCAGCGATATACATTTTGACAACAAAATTAAAAATTTAATAAATGATCATTTAAGTAAATATGACTCATTATATGCACCACGATTACATTTATAGGCAATGTTTGCCTATTTTCATATTAAAATAATAAATTACACAAGTTGAAAAAGTAAATAAAATAAAAAACTCACACTGAAAGCAGATGTATCTTTTAAATGGGGAGATGCCGAATGTGATTTGTCTGTGATATCTGGAACAGATGAGGACATTTCTTTAGTAGATTGGAATTTTACATTGGAATGTAAATCTTTAGGGACATTTGAATCAATATTAACAAGACCAGTCCGTCTCCCTAAAAGGAAGTGATAAAAGAAAGTTTTGGGTCATACTTTTTTAAAAATTTTTTTATAAAATTATTAATTTCTTCTTTATTTTTACATTAAGAATAATTTTATTTCATTATGTAGTTTAGAATATGCATGAATCCTCATAGAAAAGTTTACATGAAACAATATTCTCTTTATTAAAAAAAGAATATTTTTCAAGTCTTTAAAATGATTGTATTCTGCTTCAACCAAACAATAAAAATAATAGTATCTTGAATTATTAAAAAATAATAAATATACCTTGTACAGTAAAAACTAAGATCAATAAAATATAATAGGAAGGATATGGAACATGAAAACTACTATGACTGTCGAAAACAAAAACTATTATAAAAATGTATCCATTAATATATTATTTAAGAGCTAAAAACACTTTAACTTAACTGTAAAAAAGCAGATTCTGAAAAATTTGTTTATATATAATAAACAGATTACATGAAATAGGAAAACTATTAGTAAAACATGATTTTACATATTTTGATGGTGATTTTAAAGTACAATATCCTTTATAATTTCTTTAAAGTTATATAAAAAAAATTTCAAAATGTTTTATATCAAGTTTAAAAAAAATAATGTTAAAATAAATAAATTAATGTTCTTAAATAAAAATTTGATTATTCGTGACATACCTCGAATGGGTGTGGAAGGTTCACTATTGCAAATTACCTCCTCGATCTAGCCGTCTGAAGTGGCTGATGTAAGAGCTCGATATTCCAACAGCAAATCCCACAATGCATGATGAATAGCACTTCTTAACTGCTTTTCGACATATCTTAATGTTGTCCTTTCCAACATGCCACAGCCTGGTATCTTACTAAAGCCATTGGGCCTGAAGAATAATATTATTTGTCCCCCATACATTCAAAATAAATTATATTTAAATTGTATGATATTTTTGAATACTGCGAAAAAAAAAAAATTTTTTTTGTCTAAATTTCTACAATCAATAATGAATCTGATGATAAATCATCTAAATGAGAATATACTAATAACAGAAAAATGCACATAATAAATATATAAATAATATATATGCATAAATAATCAATACACATATTTATTACATAATAATGATTTATATATAATTTTAACAAGTATTAAAAAAAAAATAAACTACCATATAAAAAACTTACCATAAAAAAAAGAAAAGAAAAAAAAAAAAAAAACTAACAAAAGTATACAAAAAGAATTGCAAAGAGCATAAATGAAGTTATCCTTGAGTAAAATTACAAAAATATTTTATTCCAAAATACATAAAATCTTAAAAAATATTCTTATTGATCTTTCTTTTTATAAATAGTTTCAAGGCTATCTCGAAAATATTTCTAGAATTATAATGTTTCTTCAAAGAAATGGGAAAAACCTACTTTTCAGGTGTAAATTTTCCTTAATGCATAAATATTTCTTTTATTTTTAATATTTTCTCAATCAACTACATCATCAATTTTAATTTGAACAAATTCAAAATATTTTAAGTTTTTCGACATTTGGAAAAAAAAGAGTTTGAAAATCTTTATATTTATTACATAGAAAAAATTATAAGCACACACTTGGCTTACTAGGTTTAGATATTATAAATTATGGAAATGTGAGTCTAATGAAAAAGCTGGAAATTTATTTTCAATAAAATTGTGTAGCACTAACTATACTTTCAAGAAACTACACTCCAGACATTGAATATATATATATTTATATATTTAGAAATAATTATTTAAGTAATGTATAAATAAACTTTCATTACAGCAAATGATTAATTACAGAATTTTGATTATTTATTACAGAAATTCTAGGCATGAAGTTGTTCATAAACCTGCAGTGATTATGACAAAGTTATGCAATTGCAGTAAAAATCATGTAAGCGATAATAACAATGATGAGTGACCTGAGGTATACGCTCATTCTATGCTTTGGATTGTAAGAGCATTAACAATACGTAA